>QAGG01000083.1:0-128253 GCA_003138045.1 Penicillium sp. MA 6036
GTAAAAGATATTGAAAAGGACCGCTGGAAGGACACACAAGTGCATTCATTACGCATGCGTAGTAAAAGGCCCTCTTGGAGGGCTCTCGCTACTTGTCCCCCATGTACGGAACGGAGGCCGATTTCGAAAGTCGCGTCCCAGAAAGAAAAATGAATTCATGTATTTTCTACTCCGTAAACTAGATTGCAATGGGTAAAACAGCCACTGTTTTGCCCCGGTCATGTTATTTCGGCATACTCACTACTTTGGGTACCATCTTTAGGCATGACCGCCCGTAATGCCGCCTATTGTATTGGCATGACCGGTCTCGCATGATAGAGTCAATTACCGTAAGAAAACACCGCTAGTAATTCTGAAAAAAGGAGTTATGCTGCCGCGGCGCGACTTTTTGGAATGAACCTCCGTATCCAACAGTGATAACGCTGCCCCAAAATTTACTGCGGTCCCTGCATGGGGCGATATAGGCCTTCGTACACACACCTGGTTTCTCAAGGGAGTGGTCCACGTTTTGATTTTCCTTCAGCCCCCCGATTACGGCCCCCAACATGGCGTACACCATCGTAGTTATTTTCACGTTTCCCCTGCCTTAGCTCTATCTGATCAGCATGGGGCTCAGCTGAGGCGCAGTCTTCAATCCATTTGATCATGTGATCCTGGTCTCTTGTAGGCAGACCCCTCCCCCTCTACTCTTCTCTTTCCTATCTCTTTTCTCCAGAGCAAAGTCAACTACAATTATCATGGATCCGGCCTCGGTGGTCGGCCTTGTAACGAAATGCTATGAGTAGGCTGACTTCCTCTCTTGCATCTGTTTTTGCTATCTGACACCACGACAGCATCGGTGTGAAAATCATCGACATATGCTCGACATGGAAGCACGCCGATAGCGAGGTCAAGCAGCGTGTGCTTATTGTTGAAGCCTGCTGGAACCGTACCAGGCTCCAGGTTGACTTCGTCATGCGCATCATTTCCGTCCTGGATGAAGAGCATTGTCGCATGATGGACGCGCTCTTAAACCAATTCGTGCTTACTTTATCACTCGCCAAAAGCAAGCTCGAGGCCGTCATTTCAAAGAACTCATCGACCCGACCAAATGTATTCAGGCTCGGCTTCAAAGTTAAAAGGGCCGCTTGGGTGTGGGAAAAGGAAGCCCTTGACGATATCATATCGGAGCTTGAGAAGTGGCAGGGCCGCTTTGATCCTTCATGGTATCTAATTATGAAGACTGCAAGCCCTGTCCTTGATAGAGAGTTGAAATTAGCAAAGGCTACAGAAACCAAGCTACCTGGACCTCCCACTTCTGCTAAGACGCCACTAACTCTCGCCGCGGGATTACGGGATGTGCTCTCGTCCTCCAATGAACGAGTCAGAAACATGACCCTTCCAGAGCTGCAAATGGAATGGAAAGATATACCTTTCTCGGTCGCAAAGGCAGGCCGCAGACCGAGCGGTGATAGCAGGTGGTATATTGTCGACACTATCGAACTTGGGCAAGACACCCGAGTGCGTGATGTTACCCGTGACGTGCGCGTTCTCGCAAGCAAACTCTCGCACGCTGATCCCCTGGCCTTTGGTTTATTTAACTGTAAGGGAATCGTACCAGTCTCACGACGAGACGATTCTTTTTCTTCACCACCGCAATGGGATTCAGAACTGACTCCCCCTGTCCCTCTGCCTGGTGCCCGTTCGCCATCTCCAAACCACCAGCGTTATTCTCACCTTCAGATAATCTTTCGGATTCCGCACGGCATGGAGGCACTGAAGTCACTACGAGCAATGCTCCTGAAACCAGATGAGCACATGTCTCTATCCTGGAAAATACTCATGGCACGCGAGCTCGCGAAGGCTGTTAACTACGTGCACACGTTTGCATTTGTGCACAAAAATATACGACCAGAGTCGGTTCTCTGTTTTGAAGATCCACGGGGTGCTCATAGTCACGCGTTCCTCGTCGGCTTCGACGCTTTCCGTGCTTCAGGTGCTGGTACAATAATGGGTGGTGACATGAGCTGGGATCGCAATGTCTACCGCCATCCCAACCGCCAAGGCATGGATCCTTCCGAGAAGTACACCATGCAGCATGATATCTACAGCCTTGGCGTTTGTTTGCTTGAGATCGGTCTTTGGGAGCCATTCGTCGAATACACCACCGAAGCTGAGTTCCACGGTCCTCCCCAGGCTAAATTTGGCAAACTCTATTATGAGTTCAGAAGCTGGAGCAGCCGAAAAGGTGAGAGAGCCTCATTCTCCGCCTTGGCACTCCAACTCAAGGATTACTTGGTGGAACTGGCGCACACGCGGCTGTCACCGCGCATGGGCGACAGATATGCGCAAATAGTAGTATCGTGTTTGACGTGTCTGGATGATGACAATGAAGACTTTGGTTCGGGGGTGGAGAGCGACGATTTTATCGCGGCGCAATTTATTGAGAAGATTTTGAAGACTTTACACAACATTGCGCTATAAAGACGCAATATTTTTGTTTCACTCATCTTTCCTCATCTACTCGCAAACCTCGGGATGTACTGTATTGCCACGCAAATTTGTTATACATGCCCAGGGTGTACAACAAAGAGGGTGAAATATGGCCAACAAGTGATGGTGGCGGTGCCTGATACCAGGTGGTAGAAGCGCAGTTGCCGCTTCATAATATGGAACCTTGGCAAGTCAAATCTACGGAGGTCCGTTCCAAACTCGCGCGCGTCCCTGCATGAGCATGATTCCTTCTTACAAACCTTCTAGCGTTGTTTTCTTATGGTAATTGAATCTATGATGCGAGGCCCGGCATGCCAATGCAATAGGCGGTACACCAGGCAGCCATGCCCAAAGAGGCCCCCCAACTAGGCACTGAAGGTCAAACATTTATGCAACACCACTGAACAGTATTACTGGAGTAAGACAGTGGCTGTTTTAACCATTCCCATGTTAGAAAATTCATGAATTCACTTTGCTTTTTGGGACGCGACTTTTAAAATTGATCTCCGTAAGGAATTCCTATGTAGGAAAACCCGGGGGCCAAACCTGACGCCGTAAGACGCGATTTCAACCAACCAGATCAGCCCTTCAGACTAGTTGCATTTGTCGAGGCTGAAAATAACAAACACCCCCTCATTTAATCGTTTGTCCCCAAATTCTTCACCTTTCAACATATTTTATCATCTATGGATGAGTTAAAGACCAGCCCTATATGGGGCTGGAAGTTGGAAACCTCTTACGACGATACGGGACAGCGGCGACATAAGCGAACCTCCGGGGAAGAGGTTTGGCGCTCAGAAAAATGCGTAGGACATGGCGCGGCCGGTGCTGTCTGGCGAGAACGTTGCGTTTCAGGCGCTTCACGCAATGCCCTCCGAGCCGTAAAATATCTTCACAGGCGACAAGTAAAGATGTCAAGACAAGAGCTTCATGCCCTAGTAATCTTTTCCGACCCTCAAGCCACCGAGGTAGATACAGACAGAGACAATATGTTGGTAACTTACTGACAGCATTGCAGTATAAGCAGCATTTCGTCCAATTTCTAGGCTGGTTCAACGATGACAACTTTTTCTACATCGCGATGGAATATTTGGAACATGGCGATCTTCAAAATTATATAGGAACGCCTTTTCCAGAACCTCAAGCTGCATCCATCGTGGCCCAAGTCGCTCGAGCTTTACAGTACATGCACCACAGGCAATTTGTTCACAGAGACATTAAACCCAAGGTTGGCGTGCCTTTTGAACTAGCTTTGCGTGGGCTATACTTACCAGACCCAAGAACATTCTAGTCTCTCATCGGGGTCCCAACTGGCACGTCAAAGTCACCGACTTCGGAATTTCGAAAAACACAGAAGGAAGTGCTCTGGATACTCGCGGTGTTGGATCTCGTGGATACATGGCCCCAGAGCTATTACAAGACGACTCAGAACAGTATACGTCAGCTGTCGACGTGTGGTCACTCGGGGCCATGGCATTCCGCTTGCGAACAGGCCAAATCCCTTTCTCCACTGAAGCGAGGTTGCTGGCCTATGTCAACGACCACAGAGTGTTTCCTATCGAACCACTAGGTAATTCGAGTGCTTACTGCATGGATTTTGTGCAGCGAACAATGCAAGACCTTCCTGCGCGACGATCGACGATCGACGATGTCCTTACCCACCTTTGGCTTGTTGGGTACAATGCTCCTGAGGGGTAAGCGCATAGAGACACAGCCATCGTCAATAAAACTAATTTCAAAAAGAGACCGGATATTTGAAAGCTCAACAACTAGCGAAACCATCTACAGCCTTTCGCCATCTAACGCCTGGTCAACCAAATATGACAGCACCAATAGTTCCCATCTACGGTCATCTTCATACCCCACAGCTATCGCTGCGCCAGATCAAGATCTGCAGCCAAAGCCAATTTCTTTTCCCGTTTCCTCTTCCCCTGCCCTAGTCCACAGCCATGCCCCAGACTTCCAACCGATGACGAATCCAAAAAAGGTCAAAGCAGAATACATTGGTCCGAAGAAGGGCTCAGTGCTCAATCTCAGACTTACCAGTACATTAAGCCCCATCTAGTCACGTTTTTTGATTCTGTTAAAATTGGCTAATGAAGTACCCTCATCTAGTTATTTCAGCTTACAATCTTGAGAGAGGCTTTCTCCGTGGGCTTTTGATTTCTTCACTTCCGTGGCCGATGCTAATAGATGTATACAGGGTCCCCTGATCCTGTTGTTAGGGTTTACATAGACGATCATCTCATCTTCTCAACTTCCGTCGAGAAAAGAACCCGGAACCCATATTGGAACGAGGCTTTGGATATGTACGTAATCTCATTCCTTGTCGACTTTTAATATGCCCTCTCGTGATTGATATTGACTATAAACCAGCGAAATCAACGAGTATAGCATTCTGAGATTTCGGGTGCTTGACAACAGGAGCCTCTTGAAAGGAGAGGCCGGAATCTTGGGTCGCTTAGACTTCCGGCCAGGGAAATTTGAAAATTGGAAGGACGGTACAATGAACCCCCCACTCTTATCCCCCCAGGAAAACCTGAGGTCAGACCTCTGGCCTTCGATTGATTTGCTAATGCCGAGATAGATGAAATTATATTGCGTTCCATTGGACCTTCCATCGACCTTAACCGGTCATCTTTTGATTTCAAACTCTGCCGCAACTTCCATTCTGACAGCAGTCCAAAAGTCTCTAGCCTTCCCAAATCGAATATACGCAAATACAAGACCGGATTCTCCAGCGATTACCATGGACCGACCGAAAGGCTTGATAGGCCGGTAGCAGGAAACAATGTTCTAGATTACCGCCAGGATCGATTCATCCCAATTCTCGGCATGTCTCTGGAGGATTTATATGCGCGCGATGGGACTCCCGTGCCGACTCTACTGTCCCAGTGTTTTGTTGCTATTGAAAACTTTGGATTGAACATTGAGGGAATATACCAGATCTGGGGACGTGGCACCCATATCAACCAACTTAAATATGCCTTTGAGACTGGTGAATTTAATGATATCTCTTTTTAGGTGATCAAGTTAACAAAAAACAGATGTTTCGAGAGTGGACTTTTCCAACCCCGAGAGCTTTTACCAAGATGTCTACAGTGTCGCAGATCTTGTGAAGGAATTTTTGAGGGAGCTTCCCGAACCTTTGATTCCGTTGGAACATTATTTCCAGTTTATGAATGCTGCTGGTGGGCCTTTTCTATGTCCATGCCAATATTTTGCCTCTCTTTAACCCATTAGCATAGGGATCGACAATGATGACCGACGCCGTGACTCGCTACACGTTCTTATTGGCATGCTTCCTGCTGCGCACTGGGCGACTTCTCGGGCCCTCTTTCTAGTAAGTTCACAACACGCAGCTTGGGCCATGAATACTATACTGAATGTGCTTCAGCATCTTAAGAAAATTGGGGAATCAGAGCAGAACGGCATGTCGATCGAAACCTTAGCTAACTGCTTTGGGTGAGTTACAGCCCAAATCATCTCCTCTCTCCATCGATTTTAATAGACATGTCACAGTTTACTAGTCATTCGCGGGGTAGAGACTCGCTTGCAAAAACTGGTTGTTAAGACAATCATCGAAAATGCCTTGGAGATCTTTGATCACTGAATGGACTCTTCACATTTGAGTGACGAGTTTGACCAGATCTTCAATATAATCCAGATGTGCACCATTGATGTAGGTCATTCCGTAACATGGCCACTTACAACTTTCCCACGAGAGTGAATTTATCGATTTGTCTTTCGAACATGAAAGATATGCCCCCTTTCAATACGAGACAACACAGTGCAGTCAGAATGGTCAACCCAAGTCCATGCGTGGAGGTATACATAGGATACAGCATGAGGCTGATTTCTGTTCAGTACATATGAATGTTCTGTTGGCCTTCAGTGTTCACTCAGCCCATCTTCACCCGAATTCGTGAGTATATTGAAAAGACCTGGATAGACATCCCTTGATGGCGAGAATCCTCCATAGGCAATCGATGTTCCAAGTTTTGGCCCAATATTTAGTGTTTTGCTTTTTCACTATGTCAAGGGATCAATAATCCTCATTGTGCGTCTGATGAGTGACGTTGAATATTGACCGATATTGGATTTGAAGCCCAGGTGTGATTGATCACACGAGCCATCCTCGGATCTCTTCACCGACTGAACCTGGAGCTCGAAGCTTCACCACAGGCAATCCCCGATTCAGAAGATCGCCTGCACGGCACTGAGTATAGCGCACTAGTGAACCGTAGACCCCTGTGGGCGGTGGCTTTGCGCATTCGATGATTGGTGCGCTGGCGAAGATCATTGAGATCGTCGCTGCACTATCGCGGCGGGTGGAGACAATCAAGGCGGAGGAGGGAACGCTATTTTGCCATAGTCCTGATGAAATGCATAATATAAAGATTGATTTTCCCACGCTGGATGAATGAGTTTCGAGAGCAGCCATGGCAGGATCCCGGCAAATCGTTCTGTGCTTTGATGGCACTGGTAACTCATTCACCACCGATGGAACTGAAACAAATATCTTGAAGATATGTCGCATGCTTGAACGAACTGATGAGCAATGTAAGTCTTCCAGGAACTATCAAAAGGCTGAAACTGATCATGTTGTTTCTAGTATGCTACTACCAACGTATGAGTTTTCCGACCCGCGGACTTGACCGAATACTGACAGTGCAGCGGGTATTGGAACGGACACTACACCAGGATCGTTAGCAAGCACATCCGTCCGAAAGCATAGCAAGCTTAGCAACAGCAAAGCCCTCAATCTTGCCCTGGGAAAATCATTCGACCGCCATGTTCTGGGCGGATATCGCTTCCTCATGCGCCACTATCGCGAAGGTACTCGGATATACATCTTCGGGTTCTCACGCGGCGCATACACAGCACGCTTCTTGAATGAAATGCTCGATTTTGTAGGCCTCCTGGGTCCTGATAATGAGGAGGTTATCCCATTCATCTGGGATGCCTTTGCGTCGTGGAAGCTCGGTCGCACAAACAACAAGCAAGAAGCCAAGAGAAGGGCGTACACTGTTCTTAAATCCAGTCGCGAGGCACTCTCTCGCCCTGCTCCGCGTGTGCACTTCTTGGGCATGTTCGATGCGGTCAACAGTGTCGCTGACTTCGAGGTGAATCTCGACGAGGCGCCTTCAACGAAGACCATTCGGCATGCTGTGAGCATTGATGAACGCCGAATCAAATTCAGACCGGTGCTGTTGGGCATTCGAGAGGAGCAGCCTCCACCACCTGCAAAGGTGAAAAAAGAAACCCCGGAGCCTAGCGCCGAAGACGACGATAGCGAGACAGCTTCTGGGCCCCCGGTCCTACCCGAGATTCCCAATGTCAGCAACCACAACCACAATCAAAATATCAAACTCGTCAATGAAAACATGCAAGACATCGAGGAGATGTGGTTCCCCGGTGGACACGCGGATATCGGTGGTGGCTGGAGACTTGAAGCTGGAGAGGCGTGGCCTCTCAGTCATGCACCCCTTGTCTGGATGATCGGGGAGGCGCGCAACGCCGGACTTCGGCTAGATCCGTGGAAGATGAAGCATCTCGAATGTATTCCAGAGTGCAGCGAGGACGACATCTCTGTCAACCAGAGTGAAAAGGAAAATGAAATCCCGAACGAGATGTCCGGCTCTCAAAAGGACTTTGTGAACGCGATCCAGATTGGTGGTATGAAGGGACGTATCCACGATCTTCTCGAGTATGGATGGGGACATTCAATAACTTCGGTTCTTTCGTGGCGGTTGATGGAGTATATGCCGCTGCGGAGGATGGAGGTGCAATCCGATGGGAAGTGGAAGGCTGTGCGCTGGCCGCCGCCTCTTGGTCAATCTCGTGACATTCCTGCTGATGCACGAGTCCATGTCTCTGCAATTCAACGTATGCGGTGCGACGCCTCTTACCGGCCTTTTAACCTGACGTATGGCTTGGCAGAGGGCGATTCGGGGATCGGAAAGTGGATGGTTCATTCGCATGAGGGTGATGCAGTGCGAGAGCGATATGTGAGGATCGATGGAATGTGAAAAGCGATTGTCAGGCTTAGTAGCATACAGAATAATCATTAATTTACATGAAGATACACCAGGCAACATCTCAGTGAGCTCAATCCGCTTTACCACCTCCCAACCGTAACCCCACATCGAACTTGAATCTGGATGTAAACAACATTATGGAAATTTGATTGCGACTTGCTGTTCGACCATGTACAATCCTGGAGACAGCTAACGACCTTACACTTTCATGGTAAGCACACCATCATATTCACACTGAAGCTCAATGCCCTCCTTAGGATCCTTAACACATTTCCACGGGGAGTTCTTCGAGTTGAGCTTGGCTTGACCTTTCTCGGCAATCGGGCCAGAGACTCTCTCCAACTCCAGGGTGAAGAGGTTGAAATCGACACGACCGTCGGGGAACCGAATGTAGTACTGGCTGTTGTTGCATCGAGCCCGCGCTTCGGGGGAATTTCCATAGGTCCTGAGTATCTTTTTCAGCTTGTGATTCCTCGATTTGACGAAATGTGTGTTTGTGGATGACATGTGAATTGAAGAAGAAGAAACTTACCAAAGCAAATTGCATTCGGTGGGCGTATCATCAGGGTAATTCGCGTCAGTGACGACAAAGTGCATGCTAGCCGAATCAATGATGCTAGTGGAAGCCCGGAACTCGGTGATCTGAAGGGTGTTGTCCCGTGGAACATTGGCTGGAATCGCCAACGCAGATGTGGCAAAGAGGATTGAGGTAAGAGCGAACTTCATCTTGGCTGAGGATTGGTCGGTTGATTGGAGTTATATCAGATCAATGCTTTGATTATGCTTGGACTGTGTGAATTCTGGTTGTTATACTTCGGGGGTTGCTTACTCTTATACTCCTACTTCCAAGGTTGAGCTTTCTTGACATGGAGATTTTGAGGCATCCGGCCTGATTGAAACATCGCAGCTGGGTAAATCCATGGTGGTATATGGTTGGCCACGTTTAAGATAGCTGGGTCATATTCATGCGTAGGGGAACAGGGGGCGCTGTATTGATGCGCCTTCTATGCATGCTAACAGGTCCTCCGTCTCGTTAAGATGTAATCAGGCCCTCTGCTTCAGCAATGGACTCTATTGCTCTGCATTCTATGTACTAAAATAGCACCGTTGTCCTAAAATAACACTGTTATTCAGGCCTCCAATGGCTTGGCGATGTTGATCATTGCTCTTCTGGGGTTTGGACCCTGAGCATCCCACAGAAGTCAGTTTCACTTCTCCCTGCTCCTTATTCTGGTCTTGGCTTGTTGTGCTTTTTTCTCTAGGCAATGACAACAGTGGTAATTTTCCTGGAATTATTCCTAGGAATTTCAGGTCGAAGCGCCAATTGTACATCAAGATCGAATTGCGGAGTACATATGCCGGCCTTCGGAATTCTATCAACACAACATAAGATCTGTGAATCAGCAGGCACAGGGAATCCTCAATTGACGTCAAACCCAGAGGGCCAGACCTTTGGTATAAGAGTCGAAGGAAACTTCATGCCACGTGGTTGCATGACAAGACGCTCGAAGTGCCGGCCATTCATCTTGACTGCCGCGAGAACCGCCCGGCAACTCTTGCAAACCACATCGAGCTCCCAAGCAAGGCAAGCAGAATACTCGGAGCTCGTTCTATCCGAACATGTACGAGCATGGCCAACGCCGAAGATCTCCGCCCATTGGGGCCAGCATGGCTGCTTGGCGTCTGTCTTGGCTTGATCCTAACCGAAGCCTGCCAAGCGTGCAGGATCAATTGCCACAGTGGTAAGATTTTGCCGGAGCGTTCAGCACTGCAAGGTACGTAGACAAAGCGTAGAGTGTTTATATCACGAAGCCGTGCGCAAAAATGCACAGCTTTGGCACAACGGAAATTTGGGGATCACACCTGTGAGGGAGTATATCTGGTTGCCATTTTTCTGCTTCGTGTGTGCCGTCCATGAACAACCAAGACTTGTTTACCGACGCGCAGTTTATTGGCGCAATTTCCGATGTCGTGGTTAGTAAGTCTTTGCCGATACTTTGGATTTGAATAGCATTGCCACTCTCTCACTGGCCACGGCTAAACCAAGCAACTTGTTGGGAATCGCGGCAAATCTGATAAGATTGGAAACTTACCTCGAGGGAAGAATCGGAGTATCCCGTTGGACTCTGGCTTGAGCCACTCCCGGTGTATGGGGTGGAACCTAACCTCACGCTAATAGTCCTTGGCTCAATTTTGATTGGACTGCTTGATCCGTCTGTGTGCAGGTAACATTATCAGATCATCTGATAGGAGAACATAGTCGCTCTAGCCTGGTAGGACCTGCAGGATGTGATTTTTTCCCATATAAAACAAGTTTCACGTCCCAACCCCGTTGGCTTCCGACATCAATCTCCCCTCAGTTAAATCTGTACCGCCGCTCTGATCTGGTTGTCGGATCTGTCAACAATGGAAAAGACCACTGTTTCCGACCATATCACACCCGCTGAGATCGGTGATGCTGAAAAGGCGGGCGTTCGAAAGACGGTCGAACCCGAGAATGACCAGGCCAGTATATCCGATAAAGACTCGGCCGAATTTCAAGGGGGAGTCAAGCGTGTCCGAGCTATCACATCCTCATGGTCGAGGAACACGCTGGTCTTGATGTTCATTCTGTAAGTTCTTCCTCTTTAACCGGGTTGATCAATCTAACAACTCAGGCTATACCTTGTGTCCTTTGTAGACGCTCTCCTGGTCTCGGTACAAGGAGCCCTCAATCCATACATCACTTCAGCGTTCGGAAAACATGGTCTCCTCACCGTCGTCAGCGTGGTATCCACTATCCTCGGTGGCTCCTCGAGATTGACGTTGGCCAAGATCATTGATATCTGGGGCCGAGTCGAGGGGTTTCTTTTCATGCTGCTAATCATGGTCATAGGCCTTATCATGAAGGCAACATGCACCAGTATTGAGATGTACACGGCTGCTCATACGCTTTATTGGGTCGGTCACATCGGACTGGGATATGTGGTGGAGATCATGCTGGCAGACATGACTTCGCTGAAGAATCGTATGATTATGCTGGGGGTCAACGGTACTCCTGGTATCTGCAGCACATTCGCTGGTCCCAAGATTGCTGCGTTGTTCTATGCAAATCTCAACTTCCGCTGGGCATTTGGGGCATTTGCGATCATGCTGGTTGGTGTTTGTATCCCCGTCTGTGTGGTGATGCTGTTCATGCAGCGCAGGGCTGAAAAGAGCGGCCTTCTCACGAAGGAAAGATCGGGAAGATTGTGGTGGCAGGCGATTCCCCACTACTTCATTGAGTTTGATGGTGGGTACCATGCTCTCGAATTTCCATCGTGCAAAGCAACTAACTGTTATCAGTCATTGGGATCATTCTCATCACCGCCGCATTCGCGCTCATCTTGATTCCCTTCAATATTGCCTCCTATGCACCGAAGGGATGGGCCTCGGGCTATATTATCGCAATGGAAGTACTGGGAGTGTTCTGTATTCCGGCATTCTACATCTGGGAGCGATACTACTCACCAGTGCAGTTTTTGCCCTGGAAGTATCTCAAAGAGCCGACAATCATCGGCTCATGCATGCTATACGGCGTGATGTTCCTGTCTACCTTGTTAGTGACCTATCACCATACTCTCTGTCTTCAGCTAACACAATGCAGCTGTTGGAACAGCTACTTCAGCTCATATTTGCAGGTCGTGCACCGACTTGACATTGTCACTGCCAACTACGTCCTCAACACGTTTTCCCTCACCTCTTTTATTTTCAGCCCCATCTTCGGCGTGTGAGTGCCCTTTTGTTCAATCAACAACCACAACTGACAATCGCAGTCTGATCCGCGTGACTGGTGAATACAAATGGACCGTCATGGCCGGCATCCCGATCTTCCTCCTCGGATCCGCACTGCTCATTCCCTTCCGCGAGCCATCCACCCACGTCGGAATCCTCACAATGACCCAAATCCTCGTCGGACTCGGTACATGTCTCTTCAATGTCTGTGGAACACTGGCAGTCATGGCAGTGGTGACGCATCAAGAGGTTGCAGTCGTGCTGGCGATCTACGGGCTGTTTGGCTCGATTGGTGCGGCCGTCGGATCGGCCATCGCAGGCGCTATGTGGAATAACATCACCCAGAGCCAGATGTACGCACGGCTTCCAGATGGCAGCAAGCACCTTGCTGCTAGTATATTTGGGAATATCGAGGCACAGATGAAGTACGCAGATGGGAGTGCGGAGAGAGATGCGATTGTTGGTGCCTATTCGAACGTTCAGAGGAAGATGGTTATTGTTGGTGTCTGTTTTGTGCCACTGTGTGTTGCTTGCACTTGGTTTTGGAGGTCTGTCAACGTTAAAAAGTTGTACAAGGAACAGACATCGGGTAATGTGTGGTAGATTATCCGCCAGGGGAAGATGGGGGGATATCATGATCTGGCGTGGTCGACACCATCCCTTTCTTCCTCTTTTTTGTAGTTTGAATTTCTCTAAAAATTTGAATAAAATAGCTACATATGATATGAATAGTCTTCCGTTTCGTAATATAGGTAAATATCCTTGTTACTGGATAAGCATTGTCTTCGAGCCTGTTTCTGACTACTAGACCTCGGGACCCTTTGATAAAAATAAGGGATTTGACGATACGTATTATATTTGCGCACGCAACCTTGGAACTCTCCATGACTAGTTGACAGAGCGTACCTACCAAATAGTAGGAGCGTAAATCATGAATTATGATTTTTGCTTCACTTATCACAGCTATATTCAACGAAATTGATGAAGACGATTGAACAGTTTAACTTCCTGAGTCCTTGTGAATAGAGGCTCAATAAAGGCGAAGAATTCCTGCATATAATCCACTTTGAGTCTTTCCTAATGCGTATCCATGGCTCGTTAGTTTCAATTATAGCGAGCATAGATATGAACAAAGTAACGTACAGCCATGTAGCGATCCAAGGGGGTATCCCTGTAAGATAGTATCAGCTCCGAGATAAAAGCCCGAAAGTGTTTGGAATGGAGGAGTGGTTGAGCGTACCAATCTTCTATCAGAAGGATTTGTCCGGGGTCATCAAGCGGCTGGTATACTTGGAAAGAAAGACATTCAGGCTCGGCTATTGTTTTCTCGTAAACAGGCTTCAGTGCTTCGAGGACTTTTGGTATATCCTCCGGGGCAAAGAAAAGAGTGGCTTGAATGTTGAACCCAATCTGGGCTGTGTTCGACATGATCAGTTGGTTGATAACATGTAATGGTCAGGATATGGAAGGAAGTAGTTATTGCTATACCAGGTATAAACAAAGAAGGATTTTACTTGATTAATCAAACTTGAAACTCCGGATTTCTAATCAGATAAATATTAGTAAAAAGATATTCTTTCGTGATCCTGAACTAAGCAGCAATGGTTCACATACTCGGATCCTGCGGCTTTTGGAAAAGAAGAAAGAGAACTTACCCAGATCTTTCGGCTTTTGGAGAAGTAGAATTTAGGTACCCTTATCCGCTCACTCCCGGATGGGCAAGATACCTATTAGGCCTGTAGAACGGGAGTTGGGCGCAGCAAGCATGACGGCATTCCAGATTCGCGCTTGAATATGGCAGTTTCACATGTATAAACCTTGGAAAGTGTAAAAGGGTTATTTGGTCTGATAGGCGTAGTCTCTGCCCAGGTGATCAGTCTAGCAAGGAGCACTTGAGAGGTAAAGCGGGGTAAAGATAAGTACTAGGAGCAACCAGGGCGAGGAATGATTTATCTCTTTCCAAAAACTCGCAGAGAAAGTGACTTGCGTAGGGACACCAGAGAAACACCGGGGATTAGGAGGCTAGACGTCTAAAGTTACAGGTAGAAAGGAAGCCAGCATAAAGTAAACATACATAAAGATCAAGACTAAAAGACAATAGCAAAATGGTATCAATCATACACAGGGCAAGTGATAGGAATCATCATAAAGCAGCAGCAAACTAATCAGAAGGATCTTTTCCTTGTTCCTGTTCTGCAAGCCACGCCTGCAGGGCAGGGCCAATCCCAGAGGGCTGAGGGATGGGGTTCTTGTCGGCTTCATCAAAGTGCTCCATGATCTCTCTGTAGGAATCTAGCTCGACTCGGGGGCCATCTAGGCTTGCAAGCATCTGGCGAACATAAGCAATATTGTCGTACCAATTCAGCGCATCAAGAACCGCTCTTCCATACTGGCTGTCATTGGCAGCTGCCGTAGCGACTTCTTGCATCCATGGTTGTGGCTTCGAAGCCGGTGCTAACATTTCCAACAACTGCTGCCTGTCTTGTTGATTTGGGGTATGGGCTAAGAGGCCAGACGCGATGCTGTTAGCACCAATCGACAGTCTGGCATTCTCAAGGGAGGCTAGAGCGCGTTGGATGTGTGGCCATTGAAGAGGCCCGATTCGGGCGATCGTGCCCATTGCATCATTGAATTGGCGCGATGAGTCAAGATCCGAGCGCAGTTCACTACGCGGCTCCACCCACAGGGAAGTAGGAGCAAAATCAGGGCGAGAAATGACGGTGTTCGAGCTGCTCTTATCGGAAGTAGTGTCTGGGTTCTCCGCTTTCAGAGCATTGTGTGGGCTCTCCCCGTTCGAAGCCGCGTCTGGGTTGTTCAAAGCAGTGTCTGGGTTCTCCGTTTTCAGAGCATTGTATGGGCTCTCCGCGTTCGAAGCCACGTCCGGGTTGTTTGAGGCTGTGTCTGGGTTCTCCGCTGGTGTTGCAGTACCCTCGCCAGATTCAACGGCCGGTTCTTCAGTCACCCTCCTCTTTTTAGATGTTCTGATCCTGCCCCAGTCAATGACTTGGTAGTCAGGAAGGCTGGTGATGTCCCTGGAGGTTTGAGGGCGAAAAATCGGACATTGTCTGCTGATATCGTCATGGTACCCGGGAATCTTCTCCATGGCAATGAATCCCGCGTTGGGCTGGATGACGAGAGTTGTATGGGACATCGCGGACGTAACACCGCGCAGTGGTACGCCATTCTCCGCGTGGGCGTAATCCCAAGTGGACGCGAGAGTGGTGCCCTGGGGTGCAAAACATAGGTTCCTGGGTTTTTTGGACTGACGGGCAGTAAGAACACAATCCAATCCGCCTTCGCCAGATGAGGATTCCACACCGAAGGGCGCAACGACGAGGCCGGCTCGGAACCAACCCTTGTTCACCCGGCCCCTCTCTGTTGGATATTCTGGCTTCAATAACCATCCGGCGACATTGCTACCGCCAGTGAAAATGTATGTGTCACGCCAGACGAGGAGGAAAGGGATGTTGTTTTGTATGGCGACGACAGTTGGAGGCTTTGGGACTCGCGTCGGATGGGGATTGCCACTTTCATCGAAATCGTAAGGGAAGAGTTTGGTGCGTTCGGCGGCAGGCAGCATCAGCAGGGCAAAGATGCATGCTTCATCGGTCAGGCGTGACTGTGTCGGGTGCCAGGACACTTTGTTTCCTGACCAACAACGTTCGGGGGTAATCTGGCCTGGTTTTTCCGGTGCATGGCGAATGGGCCAGTTATTCATCGACTCCATCACCGTAGGGTATTCTTGTTTGATGGTCTCTGAGGATAAAGTGCTCCCTTCAGTCCCCACCAGTGGTTGGTGACACCCGTCTTTCACTTCTTGTTCCATGGCCGCGAGGCAGACTTCGTATCCCTCTTTCAGTCTCAAAAACCATGCCTCGGTAGCGGCTTTGCCAGGAGCATGAGTAGATGGAACCGATGCCATGATGAAGAGATCAGGATACACGCGCGGAAGCAAGTTCAAGCAGTAGGAGGTAGGACGAGAACGTCAGAAGTGCCAGTGAGAGTAAAAGGAAAGGAAAGTGTCAGAAAGAGAGATGAGCGGGACGAGAGCTTCTGAGGTAGCAGTGAGACTGTTGTAAGACGAAAGTGCTAGAAAGAACTTTGGAAAGATGAGCAAGACGAGCACTTCTGGAGTAGCAGTGCAGTGAGAGTAAAGTGAGAGTAAAGTGGAGAGAAAGGAAGACGAAAGTGACAGCAGGACCGAAGTGAAGGTGAAAAGTCGGGGAAGCGCAGGACGAACCAAACGTAAAGAAACAGATAAACACTTGATCAAATACAGTGAAGCATCACCGCGTCACTTGTTGAAAGCTGCCCGTGAGATCAACTTTCTACGGGCAAATACGTCCTACCGTGTTCCAAAAGCTAACTTGAACTTTATGGTTTGATTGAGAACTAATGCAATGCGCTGCTCTCCAGCGCGGGTATATTTACATTGTATATAATCAGAAATAAGAAGCCTGAGGATCGAGTGGTTGAAAGACTCATCTTCAAATTTCCGTCTCACGCCTCCTCTTGAAAGGTCTCAGGGAAGAAGCCAGGTGGAGGCCAGATGTCAGCAATAGAAGGAGGGTGTACAAGAGGCTGTGATCCACCCAGACGATCAGGATCATGGCAGAAGGCCTGGAAGGTGGAATCATCCAAAAAGCCAAAGTCCTTGAGACCTGCTTCACGGTTCGTGGCCCATTCGGTCGTATCGAGGTATGCGAGGTCTTTGAAGATGGCGTCGATGTCGCCGATGTTGGAGGTTCCTGTCATGGAGGAGGATGAGTCGGGAGTTTGAGGTTGTGGGTTTGGCTGTGACGTTGGTTGGGATAGATGGAGTGGACCCGAATACAGGGTTGGATCTGGGTCGCTGTGGGGGATTTTGTCGAGGGGTGAATCGACGGGAAGATCCATCATGAGATCTGTGTTTTCCATGACCGTGTCTTTTGGTGTTAGGGATTGGCCGTCGACGGGCATGCTCATGCCAAGAATGGAGGTGTATTCGTCATTTCGATGGGTTGGGGGCTGCATGGGAGAGAATGGGAGCGGGTTGACAGGGAAAGAGGTTGCATCTTTAGATTGCCACCGCTCCATGATGGAAGGCCAGGCCGAAGTCAGGGCAGCCGTTTTATGGCGGAACTCATCTGCCCAGCGGGTAAAGGGGAAGCTGGCGCATTCGAAACTTTGTAGCGCATGAGCCTGTTCAGAAATTGTACGAAGACTCAATTCGAACAGTGGGGGAAGGCCACACATAGGGAAGTTCTCCAAGCGCTGGGACAGCATGGGCAAGGCTCGATAAAGCAACTTCTTGGCACCTTCTGTGGCAGGTCTCTGCGAGTGATCGTGACCCTGCTCTCCGGGTATCAGCTGGAGATACAGCCACAGCAACGTAGCCACGTAGGTCAAGCCTAAGTAACTTTGATGTGGAAGCAAGGCAGAGTGCCGTTCGGGATAAATGCTCTCTGGTCCAATCAGTCGACAGGCTAGAGGCAAGCAATCATCCCATTGCTTGAGATCCATGACCAGCTGCTGTGCAAATGGGGCCATATTATAACCCGAGGATATGTGGCGCGAGACTTTGTTCAATACGCTGGCCAGCTCAACCAAACGGTTAAAACAGCTCAGTGCCATAAGTGGACCTCGACGCGGTGGGTTCTTGCTACTCTGCGAAGCTCCTGTCGGTGGTAGCACATCCACCCACGAGTTCCATTCCTCCAGCCCATCCTCTTCCAACAAGCCTACCGTGGCGATGTCATTCGGAGGTATGGCAGGGCTGCGCCCCAGGCTAAAGGAAAGTAATGAATCAACAACGAAGCAGCCCAAGAATACTGTCTTCCCCTGTCTGATCTCATCAGATCGCCGGGAATTGGGCCTAGGGTATGTACCCAGTCCCATGGAAATAGCCATTCGTACAGCCTGGCCGCTCAGCAGCCATGCGGCGGTCCAATCCTGCAGACCTGTGTTCACGAAAGTCAGCAAGAGCAATGCCTGGATGTGCCCAAGCTCATAACGCTCATTTTCTGCAGGAATGAGACTTCGTGAGATAGCGTAATATTTCTTCGCTAAATTGACCGCACCGGGACCAGCCGGTTGGTTCTGACGGGGTTGAGTCACAGTATAGCTGAGGATCGCCCACAGAGCCGCATGGTCTCCAGATCCCGGGGATGTCGCCGCAACGGCAAACGGCGCGTTCGCATAGAGGTAAGAAGCGCGGAGAATGTTATGTTTCGCGATGACCGGGAACCAAGAGTGTGTGACTGCAAAATACACATCCAGCTGCTGAGACGTCTGCGGCGGCAGTTGGAGACTATGCAAATCGGGTACGCGATCCTCCACCCGCATCCTCTTCACCGAAGAAGTCGGCTCGATCACGCGCGGCGCATCGGGACCCAACGGCGTAGCTGTGCGCGACACTCGTACCGAATGTTCTAGGGGACGCGTGCGCTTCCCCGTCGTCGTCGCGTCCGTATTTGAGAGCATTTTTTCCAGCGCACCATACAGCCGACTCGTTTTCCACGACTCGTGCAGACTCTCGGAGGATGCGTCATCGGACCATACCGACATCAGGTTTTCGCGTCGACCGGCCGACTCCGCGGTGCTCCCTAGCATAGCCAGCATTGTGTCTTCGAACCCTTCGATGTTGCAAATCGACAGGGACCAGAGCTTCTCCAGTCCGCGCACGTAACCTTCTGGCAGACCGCGTTTCTTCGCGTGGGGATCGTACGAGCAGGATTGGCCGGAGGCTTGGCAGGCGGAACAGGTAGGACGGATTCCATCGCATTTATCCTGGGATTGTTAGATGAGGCGCCGGGGAAGTTCCGATGAATCAACTCACCTTTTTGCTGCGACAACGATCGCAGGCCCGAGAGACCCTCTTGCGAGGCGCTTTGTCCGAGGCCTCCATGTAGAGGGTTCAGGCGAGACGCCATGTAAATTGTACAGAGGTGTGTACAAGGAATGAGAGCCCGCTGGGAGGCTAAAATTCGCCAGGGCCGAGGGTGCGGACTGGAGCTCGGGAGGTGAATGTCGGATGATCGGGTTTCCCCACGTCCCCACGAATTTCGTCGTGCTATCTTATCCCTTTAAGCATCTACACTCCCTGCACCACGGCCACCTTAACTACGCCATACTGCGGGTATCGTTGTTTCTATAATTATAGGAGGCTGTGGACAAGCTGGGAATAGATCTCGTTCTATCGACTTTCTAAAATTATTCTCTTTCTCCATATGCCGAGCATCGTTTCCGCTTCCGGGCTGCCGATTCCACAACTGCCGATTATCGGCAACTAAGCCTACCGGATTACCTTGAAGGTTTTTCGTCAGGGTCAAGAAAGAGAGTTGTCCATTGACTAATGTGACCATTGAGCGACGTTCGGAATGGCCTCCGAACCCAAGAAGATTTTCCAGAACAGCACTACTCGAACTAACACGGCATCCCGAGACCCGAACCGCTTTCCCGCTAAGTGGAGATACAGCCCAAACCACATGCAGGCTTAGGAGTATCAGGATCTATATACGAGTAGAACAGAAATTTGTTTACTGCTATGCGATCAGTGAGCCTTGTAGACAGTCACTGGAAGACTCTGCCCCGATATGAATTACGAAAGTGGTTCACACATTACATAGATCTACGTTAAGACTTCAAGATATATTCTGCTCAAAAACAACTTTGGACTTTACTTTATCCAAACAAATAGCAGGTCATCAGGGGTTATCGCCAACAACAGCTTTGCTCACATAGTACCAACGGTGGAGCCTTACATGATTCATGCAGAAAGCTGATCAAATCGTGTCCCATTGCAAGGTTGCTTCTCCAAGGTGTGAAACAGAGGTACGTAATTCGCAAGCTTCCAAATTAACTCGAGGCCAATGCCTCCATATGCCACGAGTCATAGGGAGTACATCAAACAAGGGTATATTCTAAATAAAGACCAAGTTGCAGCCGAAGTATACTCCGCACTCGAATGGAGTTCGGCGTATCAGGTACAGCTCCGGCAAAGCCTTCAACCGGAGCGGTCGGCAGTTCGTCTGGGGAAATTATACTGCCACTCCATCCCACTCCATTCTCCATCTCCATCTCCAAACGACTCGATCAACTATGGCGACATGAAACCAATGCTATCCGAGATGCTCAACAAAGCCCAGCCCGACGGCCAGGAGCCCGGCCTGGCGACCCCCAAGCTTCCCGCACGAACGTTTCCCCCCGATGCATCCCTCGTCTTAGTCGGCATCCGCGGCTGCGGCAAACGCTCCCTGGGCTTTGTTGCAGCGACAGCCCTCAAACGTCGCTTCATCACGGAAGACCACTACTTTAAAGAAGTCACCGGGCTTACGCGACAAGAATACCTGAAAAGACATGGCAGTCAAGAATTCCAGCGCCGGGACATCGAAGTCTTGAAAACGATGCTGGACAACCACCGCACCGGCTGCGTTATGGAGTGTGGGCTGGGGAGCATGACGCGACCCGTGCAAGACCATCTGCGTCGGTATGCGCGCACCAACCCGGTCGTCCATTTGGTGCGTGATATCAGTCGAATCCAGCAATTGCTCGGTCTGGAGGATCAGGCGATGCGCCTGTTCAAAGAAGGAGACCCGCTGCATCGGATGTGCTCAAATTTCGAATTCTATAACGTGGAAGACCGGACGCGGGCGCCGGATGATGGAAGTCCGGATCGCCGGTCGGCGGATTATTCCTTCAAATTGCAGGAAGTGAAGGAGGATTTCACTCGGTTTGTGCAATTCATTACCGGGTCGGATGTGAACAGTTCAAGTTATGACTCGCCGTTCGTGTTGATGGAAACACCACCGGAACTGAGATCGTTTACGCATGCGATCTTCATAAGATCGTCAGATCTGATTGCTGATCATGTCAATCTGGCGGAGCTGGAGTCTGGCGGTGATGCCATTGAGCTGTGTATCGATCGCTGGAGTGCTGATATGCAGGCTGTTGTCAGTAAACAAGTCTCTGTGCTTCGACGAAATGCGAGGGCTCCTATCATCCTTTCCGTCGACACATCTGCCACTGGAGTCGGAGCAGCGGCTCCTTATTACGAAATACTCGAACACGGTCTACGTCTAGGAGTGGAATATCTCGTGGCAGACCTCACCGAAGATCGAACGCAATTAGCAGGTATTATAAGAGACCGCGGAAAGACAAAGATCATCGGCCAACAAATCTTTTCGCCCACCTCCTCAACCTGGGGCCCAGATAGCGTGGCTACCTACCATGAAGCCGAGAAGCTAGGGTGTCAGCTCGTACGCCTTCTTCGTGTTGCCTCAGCCCGCGAAGACAACACTGCCGTGATTGAATTCTCCAATAAGATCCGGTCTCTTACCGGCACCCACCCACCACTCATCGCCTACAATATTGGCGCATTGGGACGCACCTCCCAAGTCTTCAACTCGATTCTCACACCCGTCACCCATCCCGCCATCACAAGCTCAAAACATGAAAACGACCCTACCATCACCTCCCGCGACGCCGTCCGCGCCCTCTTCCAGAGCTACATGCTGGATCCCCTCAAATTCTACATCTCCGGCGAGAACGTCGCCTACTCTCTCTCGCCCGCCATGCACAACGCAGCCCACCAACACTGCGGCATGGGTCACACCTACAGTATCCCACCCGCCCCCTCTCTAGCCGTCCTCGACCAAATAGGCCGAGATCCCCACTTCGGCGGCTCAAGTGTCGTCCAGCCATGGCGCGTAGCAGTCTACCAAAAACTAGCGTCCAAAAGCCGACACGCCGAAGCCATCGGCGCCATCAACACCATCATGCCCCTCCGCGGTAATGACGGAACCATGTTCCCCCTCACCGAGCAAGCCAGCCGCCGTAACCAAGCAGGTCGCGTTCTTGGCTGGTACGGAGAGAACACGGACTGGGTCGGCATCATGACATGCATTACCCGACACCTTTCTCCGCGGAACGCCATCAGCGCCCGCACGACGGCCCTCGTCATCGGTGCGGGCGGTATGGCGCGAGCTGCCATCTACGCCATGCTCCGACTTGGATGTCGGAAGATCTTCATCTACAACCGTACGCGGGCGCGCGCCGAAGAAGTCGCGCGCCATTTCAACAGCTGGGCTGCTGACGAGGGGGATGTTGTGCGGGTTCTCGACTCGCTGAAGCAGGACTGGCCGGACGATGTGCAACCCAGTCTCGTGGCGAGTTGTGTGCCCGCGGATCCGGACCGAGATGAGCCGCCGGCTAATTTTGAAATGCCCGCTCAGTGGCTGGGAAGTGCGACTGGTGGTGTTATTCTTGAGGTAAGTGAAGCTACTTGTCAGGGATATGACTTTGTGCTGACCGATAGTAGTTGGCATATAAACCACTCGATACGCCGCTACTTTGCCAGATGCGTCATGTGCGTAGCGAGACTGGTCGTCCTTGGGTCTTGTCTGATGGACTGGAGAATGTGACTGAGCAGGGTATTGCGCAGTTTGAGTTGATGACTGGGCGTAAAGCGCCTAGAAGATTGATGACTTATGAGGTACTAAAGAATTATGTGGGAGAGAGTGGTCGGTTCGATGAAAAGACCATCCAGGCCCGGTTGGACGGGGCTGAGGTGGAAGGGTGATAAATAGGCATTGGATATACTATATGACAATAGCAAGGGCCACTCACACATAATCAATTGTACTGCTGTCCACGGGTCCTTTTGGCTGTCTTTTGCCATTGCATTCGAATGCTAAGCTAGCCTCCAAGATTGTGAGAGTCGTCAGTTTCCAATATGCCCGGGTGTTATTTCATATTGAAAATGCTTATGGAATCGCAACCTGGAACATTTTGAACCTTTGGAAGTCAGCTACTGCCCAACAGGCGTCATGCCGCGCCCTGATAGGCCGTTCCAGGTGCAGATCGGACAGTTGCGTGTGATCTCGAGCCCGAGGCCCCCGAAGGAGTTTTCCTGTTACATCGCCCGGCATCGAATTCTGTGTCTAAATTGAAGCATTGACCTCATACCAGTGGCTTTCCTGGGCTATGTATGTTCCTAATCACCCAGATTCACCCTCACTCGCTGATAGAGAAAGCTTCATACGCCTCTCGGCACGATCCTGTACTGAAATGTGTGACAACGTTCGAGGCATCTTTGGGTTGTGTGGACACGAAGCAACGGTTTATATCGCAAGATGCCCCCCTGCCATTCAAAACGGGGTGACCTGCCCCCCTCATCAGCGTGAAGATGTTCACGACTGGCAAGAAGATACAGATGACGAACATTGCCCGGCCTGCAAGGGGGCAACACCGCCAGAGTCACCCTGAAGTCCACGGGTTAAGGTTCATGAGGGGTATCCAACGAGCGGCCAATCATTCATTCTCTTTATCTTCACTTCTCATTACATCAATCATCTTCTGTTCCTGTCTCCCGCCCCAGGTGTACGAAGCGGCTCTAGCCTTCGCCTTGTCCGCCCAATGATCACGAGCGATGAATGTTCTATACAGTCAGAAAGTAGGCAATGAAGAGTCAGTGTGGCTCACAATTTGCCATTCTGTCGACTAGCAAGATATACTTGGTGGGGGATGTGGGAGACCTCGTCCCGGCTGAGTGCTTGAGTGACATTAAGATCAAGAATGAACCATCGTTTGATTGGGTCTTCGGAGTCAAAGTCGGCGGGAATGTGGACGTGATCATAGCCCAATGGAGATAGAGTGGCTTTGAATGGGTGGTTCAACATTGTGCATATATCTTCTCCGAGTCTTAGATGGCGCCGCTGAGGGCTGCCATCAATGTCGGTTACGCAAGCGTAGATGACGACTCTGGTTGGATCCATGACCCAGTTGTCATAGGGTTATAACAAGAGTCTTTGATCACCGTAACATGCCATTTGACAAAAAATAAACACAAGTGTAAAGAGAGGGGAGTATAAAGTGGCTCTGTTATGGGGCGAACCGATAAGCCCCTATCAGCCCACCGCCCGAGGCTTCCAGCGGTCATTCTTTTGTTTTCCCCAACTTCACCTCACCTCACTTCCGCTTATCTTCAAGGTCCTCCATACACAGTGGCATAATGCCAGGACTCTCGCCAGAAGATCCCATATGGAAAAAACGAAAGAGGGAAGATGAGGCATCTCTCGGTCGGCCGTAAGTGTCAATGCAGCCTCTTTGTCCCCACATCCCGACTAACCTCCTCAGATCATATATGCCTTCCTTTCGAGTAGAGGAATACGACTGCCCACACCCCCTGCAAGACTCGGGTCTCCGTCCTCGCTGTCTGCCTCGGAAACGCAGACACCTCGGCTCCTACCTCCTGCCTCAGCAGATCCAACATCAGCAATCAACCCACCTCTCGCCGAGTATTTATTCCACAGACCCTTACTCGCCTCCAATCTCTCCCAAGAATCTTGTCCCACTCCACTATCCACAATCTGCATCTGCGTCAGCGCTTCGCCCCTGTCACATCTGTCACCGACGCCCAACCACGCGGCAAGTTCTGGACGCTTACGCAGACTGTGACCTGTGCCATGAACGAGCATGCTTCATCTGTCTCCGTCAATGTGACAGTCCAAGCTGCCAGACTCCAACAGATGTGAAATACCACGCAGATCCAGATGTGGATGCAGATACCAACACCACAAAGCGCAAGATCTGCTCGGCGTGCGCAGTGGAAGACATCACCCAGACCGGAGCGGAAATTGTCCGCTGCCTGGACTGTGTACGTGGATGGGATCAATGGGCCCTTGATGGCATGCATCAGTGAGGGCCGGGATACACATTTTGACGAATTGAAGGGGAGTACGGATTGGCACGGGCTATTCTTTTTTTTTCACCCTTTTGGAACCTCTACAAGGGAGGGCTTTTGTACGGCATATAGCATATTGATACCAACGAACACTTAATGAACCACTTACTACAAACGCTCCATGCAGATTGGCCTTTCAATGCCACTACCTTCCAAAGCGCATCTGCGCACCGGCGAAATGCCACAACCCTCGCATATACCCTTGGTACTCCACCGCCTCCCCATCTCCATTGACACCGTGGGATCGACTGCCCGTGCAATACATCTCTGTCAGCCGGATCTGCCACGGAGGGTATCCATCCAGCTTGAGGAAGGGACTGAAAACCAGCAGCAGGTCCGGTTCGGGCTTGAGGATAGCACCGGCGCTTGATGAGAGGGGTTGGGTGGTGATTTCACTGATCTCTGCGTCCACAAGTTCCGGCGTGATATCCTCGGGGGAGAGCTTGCCGTTCTGGCTCATCTCTGCGAGGGTCTTGGTCAGGTCCACGATTGTCTCACGACCGTCGGTGGAGGAAATAAGGAGGACGGTCAGACTGCTTTTCCTGGGGTTTGTGGTTGAGCTATGGACCGGGTGGTGCGGAGCGTAGAGGTACAGGTTCGGCTGTTGGTCGGGCGAACCGTAGTAGCTCGCTAGCTTGGTCGTGATGATCTGGTGGAGGGCGGGGATACAGGATTTCAAGACGCCTAGAGCCGTTAGTTCTATGCGAAACAAATGTATATAATCAAGGCAGAATTCAAAACTCAAGAGGACAATACTCACCAGACTTCTCGTATATGCTCAATTGTGGGATGCCCGCACAGGAACTCCAAGCTGCCAGCTCAGCCACCTCGTCCATCAGCACCGCCAGCGCATCGTCCTCCTTGCGCAGTGTCAGAATGGTACTAAGATGCTGTGGCAGACGCTTCAACCCCCTAACATCCTTCTGAATGAGCTCGGGGGTGCGGTGGTGGTGATATACGATGGCGAAGATGCGGTCGACGACAGCATGGTAAGCCTGCAGCAGTCTGACAATAATGCCAAAGATAATATGGGTCAGCGCATAGGCGAGGTGGTGCAGTTGTGACTTGAAAAACGAGCGAATGGGCGTTTTGTGAGGTTTGCGCCGTTCGGATCGGGCGAGGTCCTCGGGGAGGTAGGATTTGAGCAGGGATTCCCGGTCTGCGGTGGAGAGCTTGGAGCGGGCGCGGAGATCATCGCGGAGAGCTTCGCGATCTCGTTGGGAGACCATTTTGCTGTTGGTGTGGAGAGGGGGAAAGGTGGTTGGAAGTGGGAGGAGTCGTTTTCGAGATTTGTACCTCGTTGCGCAAGGCTATTAATATCCCAAATAGATATGCCTAGTTGGGCTATACCTGTTTATTTCCCATTGGTTGTAGGAATTATCTCTGTATTCTAGGCAGAAAGAAGAATAGATTCAAGATCAAGTTAAGTATTAAGTTAAGTACTATGACGTGAGGTGTCTAAGACGTGGTCTCCCACGAAGTTCGAACTTCCCCGGATCATCTCCCACGGGGACTCAATTGACAACTCTCAACATGATGGATAATGCTTCCATCACAAATCCCCGCACCGTGTTCCCGCAGGGCCCCAGCTTCTCCCTCGAAGACTTCTCCAGTCAGGATTTCATAGTCAAGGAGTTCATCGAAGCCCTCTCCGACACAGCCACCTCCACCCGCCGCTCCATCACGAACACAGGGAACCAAACATTCGACCCCAAACCGCTGATCCGCACATTTGAAAGCGCCCAGCGCCGCCTGGGCGAACTCTCCGGCGATCTCGAGCTCCGCGAAAATGAACTGTCCGCCGCAGTCCGCCGCGCCGAAGCGCAACACGGCCAGAACCTCAACACGCTCGGCCAGAAACTCCGACACACCATCGAGTCATTCCAGCAGCTGGACACGTCATTGAACGGTCGCGATGCCGGCGGAACGGGGAATATGGCGGTCGAAACGGGAAAGAGGCTGGAGGAGCTGGACCGGCAGCGGCGAAGAGCGCTGGACGCGCATTTCCTGATCCAATGCTGGGACGGGGTGTCGAACCGAGGGGACTTGTCGTTACTGGAGGGGCTGCGGAGGTCCGGCACGGGCGAGGCCAAGGTCCGCTCGGCGCACATTGCGCGACAGCTACTGCGGATCAGCCAGCGGCTGGATGCGCAGAGCTGGCAGGAACATGCGTCGAACGGCTACGGGAGCTCCTCCGATGATTTGAGCGAGAGCGCTACCCCTCGACGGAATACAAGGGAGATCATTGAGAAATTCTCAGAGACGCTGGAGAAGGACCTATTGAAGCAGTTCGATGATTTCTACCGCAAGGCGAACTTCGATGGGATGCGAGATTGCGCGACTGTTCTACAGGACTTCAATGCCGGAGCGAGTGTGATTGCTCTTTTCGTGAACCAGCACCAGTTCTTCATCGATCGCAGCCAGCTGGTCACCGAGGAGGTGGGCGGGGATCCGGAGTCGTGGGAGAAACTCGCTGATCCCGATGCCGAGTTGCCCGGCGTGGAGTCCAGCCTGCAGTCATTGGTAGACGAAGTGAAGGTGGTGGTACAGGAAGAGTCTGCAATTATCCGTCGGGCTTTCCCCTACTACGAGCAAGTGCTGGGCAAGTTCTTGCAGCGGGTCTTCCAGCAGTCAATCCAGCAGCGCTTGGAGATGGTTTTGGAGAAGGCCTCTGGTGCATCGTCCCTGGCGTTCCTACGCTGTCTACAAAGCTCCAGGGGCTATGTCAGTGCCTTGATCGAAGATCTGAAGCAGCACGGATTGACCGAGCACCCAGATCCTGTCTCGTCCCACACGGCAATTCTGCTGGACCAACAATTGGAGGAACTGTTTGTTCCATACTTTGTCGGATCGTCATACATTGAACGCGAGAAGCGCAATCTAGAAGAGCTCTTCCAAGCTGTTTTGTTCCGGTTCACATCATATCACGCCCGACGAAAGAAGGCTGCAACGACGTTCATGGCCTCTATCCGAGCCGGGTCTGAGCTTCTCTCTACAACACGAGATGCCTTCATCAACCGCTTGGATTCACCGGAGGTGTCACCAATTCAGCGCAGAGTCCTGCTCAGTGTGGCCAACATCGGTGACACGCTAGAGACAACACGTTTGACTGAGATCAAACTCACCGAGGAAAACGGACAGCCAAACCTCGGTGACGCGAAACGAATGCTCAAATGGTTGGCCGAGGCCGTGGGTCGCGGTCTGGAACTGAGTGTCAACAGCGACACCCCTAAAGATGTATCTGCCATGCTGAGTCTACTTCTCATCACCATGGGAGACGGGTACGTGGATGTCTGTCTGGATGCCGCTCTGGAAGCGGCTACCGCACAGGAATCCGGTAAAGCCGAGCCCGACTTCTCCTACCTCCTCTCGGTGCGGACTATAATAAGCATTACCACGCTGATGGTGATGTGCGTGCACGCAGTGTTGCTCCCGCTTTCTGCTGGAAGCATCACCACTCGCCGGGATATGGAGAAGCGCACCACGCAAACGACCTCGCGCATCGAAGATAAAATCAACACTATAGAGCAGAAGACCATCGACGCAACACTTGCATGGGTCAGCAAACTTCTCTCTGGTCAAAAGAAGAATGATTTCAGACCGCGTGAAAGCGATAGCACAGCCTGGCTTGAGATGCTTCAGACACCGGTTCGTTCCCCGCTTCTCAATCTATCTGATATTATACTAACCTGCTAGACTTGCACATCAATCACCACCTTCCTCACTCGCCTTCATAATATTGCCCGTACCTCGCTCCCATCAAGTGGTGTCAACATCCGCCAAGTTTTGACGGAAATTGCCCTTGGTACGCGCCGCTTATTATTGGAGCATTTCAAACGCTTTGCAGTTAGTGGCCCCGGAGGTCTCATGGTGACCAAAGACATGACGCAGTATGCCGATTTGTTCAAATCATGGGATATCGATGACGAAGCCAAGGGCCCCGGTGGCGCGCTGGACGTGTTACTCGAGGTAGGCAGCTTATTCGTGATTGGCGTTGAAGCTCTAAGGGAACGGATCCGTGGCGGTGCTGCCAGCGGCACCACAGGCGGATCGGGCGCGAGAAAAGCCAACCAAGAGGGCAAATTGAGTGTCCAAGAAGTGAGGGCCTATGTCTCTAGGCGTGAGGACTCGAATACCCTTGCCATGCAGCAAGTTCTTAATGCCCTTTAATGTTATTGTTGATTATGGCCCCATTGGGCAAATCCTGAAATTTGATGGTCAATGTGTGGGCCTCCAATTACGGTGCTATAGAATCCTTTTGAGCAAATCGAAGCTGTTCGCAGCCAAATCCATTCTCAGACTTCCTGCTGTTGCCGACCGATCGACTACTTCCTTTTGACAAGGTCACATATTAATCCATCCTGCTGCACAAACCAGATGTTCTGCGTTTTCCACTCTCCGGGGCCATGCAGGCGAATCTCAAATTCGCGCAGAAGCTGAGGAATCACCTTGTACATCTCCATAAACGATATATGTTTTCCGATGCAGCTTCGAGATCCAGCTCCAAAAGTCAAGGTGGTCTGCTCCATGACCCTGAGCTCCTCAGGCGAGCTTTCCAGCCACCGCGCAGGCAGGAAATCATCGGGGTTGGGGAATATCTCTTCCGTCCTATTCACCACCCACGCATTGATCCCGACAGTCGTTCCGCCGGGGATATGCTTCCCGCAGATATCAACACCAGAATCGGGGACTTCACGCTCAAGAATCAGTCCAACAGAAGGGTGTAGCCGAAGCGCTTCCTTGATAACAGCGCCCATATATGGAAGATGTGTCGTTGACTCATGGTATGAAATAGGATTGCTGATCTTGTTCTCGCTGATCGCAGTGTCAATCTCGGTCATGACCCTTGCCATTTCAGCAGGGTTGCGCATGAGGAAATAAAGGATCGCGCGGAGCGCAATGGCAGTTGTATCGGAGCCTGCAAAAACATTTGTGGAAAGATTCACAATTGCATCTCTTGTCGAGAATCTCTCTGGATCCGCTTGATGAATCGCCATCCAGCGAGCCATCATATCCTTCCCGTCCAGTTTCTCCGCGCCAATCTCCCCATTTTCTTTCAAGGGGGCTTGCAGGCTGATCGCCTTGAGCGTGAACTGCAGAACCTGATTCCAGGCTTCCGCACCCGGCAGCAAGATTGGAATCAGCGGGTTTCCCAATAGCACGTTGTGTAATTCGGGAACCTGGCCACAGACACTTGAATAGATCAATATACCCCGTATAGTTTCCATCATATTATCGACATCACAGCCTTGTTCCAGAAATCCCAGCTTCTTTGAGAATGTCACTTCGCCAACGACATCGAAGGCGTAATATTGCAGCCAGCTCCCTAGGTCAACGGGAATCTGTTGATCTGCGAATTTGGAAAGCTGGGTCGTGAACAGGGCTGTGCAGGAGTCGACTCCGGGCTCTGATTCCAGAAGAGAGGACAAGCTATACGCATTTGCTGTTTTCCGCCTCTGCGCGCGGTGATAGGCAACGTCTCGTGTTGAAAATATGTTCTCCTGGGGCTTTTTGTTCCATGTTATCGATTGGAGGGGGTAAAAACCAGTCTATGGCGTTGTTAGAACTGCCTCGACTGAATACAAGTTGGCTGACAAAGCTACGAATGAACAATACCTTTGTGAACCCTTTATTGAGTCCGTAGATGAGTGGAATCGCGCTGGGGTCGCTGACGGAGATGTGGTTGGGGCCAATCCGGACCAGTGACCCATGCTTGCGGTGCAGATCGATCTCGACATGGTGATGATCCCCTTTCCACACGCTGTACAGTTTCCAAAGACGAGAGTACCTTGCAAGTACTGGCCCGGGAATGTCTCGAAGTACACGTTTGTACCGGTTGGTGAGAAGGCGAAGAACGATCGCACTAAGAAGGATGCAAACAGCAGAGGTGCTCAAATGGTACTTGGTACCCATTTTTTGGAATTTAGACAGCAAAGGACACGGAAATGAATTTAGAGGATAAAAACCCCCGCGCTTTCAGCTCTTATACTCTTATACTACGAAGCTTGCCGTTTCAAAAAACCGGGGGCCAAAGGCTATCCCATCTTAGATTGATTCTAGTATTATCGATCTCGGTCTGGGAACCTGTCAAAGGTCAGCATTAATGCAGTGAGATATAGCCGAAACCAATCAACATGTCTTGATTTGACAGACCGCCAAGGTTGGCAGTAGTTGCGAGGCTAGACCACGATGCATGACTAGCGGTGATTGATTGAGTACCGTGCGTTGACAGGTGGCAGATATCAAGACGAGCCGCTCTGGGCAATTAATTACATTGGATGCTTAGCGCTGACCGTGGCGCTTGATGTAGTTGTCATGGACAATTCTATTCGTCTCTCGAGTTGGGATCGCATCTTTGCTTGGGACTTATTGGACAAATATGTCAATAACTCGCCCCCCCAGAGCTCTGTCTAGTTTGGTTCTCCCTGTGTTCCTATACACAATCTAGCTGAGAGTAAGCTAAAAGAAGAGAAAGAAGAAAGAAGAACATTGGAAGAGGGGATGAGAGCTGAGGGGGCTGAGGCTCAGAGAAAAGAGGGGGCGGAGAAATTATATCCGCGCTGCTGACGGAGTACCTACTCTGCTTTCTACTTCAAATGGTGACAATTTACCCAGTTTTCAAAGTGTTCATCTTGGTTATAGATTAAAATAGATAGTCATTTGCAATCTTCCGGATAGTATAAAGTCCATGCCTTGGTATCGGGACGACACATGGCGACGAACCCGAATCCGGCGAGTACATTCGACAAAAATGATTGACTGAAGCTAGAACGCTCCGAGGGAAGAAAAGAAGAAGAAAGAGAGGCAAACACGAGCGAAAAGGAGTGGAAAGGGCGAGACTTGGGTCGACTAGTTAGTTACCGACTGAATGGAAAGCCACGGCACGTCAACAATGATCATTGAAGATCCACAAGGCCCGTTGAAGGTGAATTTCTCTTCTCCTGAACATTGCTCGGTCCTCTCGTATAAGACTTGGTGATATGCTCCCCAACACCAACCATGGTAATACCAAATCCAGATCAGGGTCATATCCGAGCAACCAGCCAATATGCAACCTTGGGTCAGGAACAAGGGCCCTTTCTAGGCAGGTAGTCTGTTTATAACCATGCAGAGACCAATAATGGATAGACTCCACTAACGAGAAATTTCATCTCGCCCTGAATTCGAGGTGAGTACCATGGTTCCCGTTTGGTCCCAAAGTCCGAGGCTTCCACTTCTCGGCACAATCCGGTTTTGGCTAAGAATAAACAAGGCGACCTCAGTGTACAATGACTGCATTGTCAATGGCCAGCCGGTTTCGATCATCGCACCGATCAACATTGTCAACGGCTGCGGGATCATTAATTCGTTTTGCCCCCGGAGTCCCGTAGCGCCGGTAATCCGGCTGCTAACCGAGATGGCTAGACCTTGCAACTCTTTTTTTTTGCTGAGGTTACCTCATGGTGGCCCTCATGGTAGTATTCTGACGAAATTTAATTTCCAGAATGGATTTCACCCGTTTAAGCGGCGCTGTGTCTGGAGAAACAATGTCTCGAGTCTCGGCAGTAAAAATTGTTCCTGGACATGAAAGCATGAACGATGTTTCCAACCAGAACTTTGGATATCATGAAGCATAGATCCAAGCGTTTGATATCACATGGCAAGTGCGTAAGCCTAGTCGGTTTCAAATGTTCAATGCCGGCATTTGGCTTCTGTGGCTTTTGGTGGCTTCGCTTGGCTTTGTGGCTGAATTTGTCTTCAGCGCCGGCCCGAAACTCTAAAAAGTCGGTCAGCCAACCAAATCGGCCCATTCCAACTTTTCGTCTCAGCCTTCCCAAGGCTCGACTCGTTTCAGACATTGAACGTGGCAAATGACATCGTCATAAGTGAAATGCCGATATATTGTACAGGGCAGAAAGAACAAAGTAACAAGATGGTGAAGTTGAGGAAGTGCGGGAATGAGTGCCTGTGCGGCCGACGAAGCTGCCCCACCGTGACGAGGCACGGCACCAGCAACAAGCAGCAGCGATGATATGCAGCTAAGTTTAGCACAGACCGATTTGGAAGTAAACAAAGACGATCAATGGACCAGATCTCGGAGTCTGTCTCCGCCGACCTAGAAGCGACAGAATGGTTCGTAAGGCTGGTGCGCTAAAATTCCGAATGCGCTCCACGCATTTTTCGTCCACGGAGAACCCAGAGATAAAATATTTCACAATTCTAATACATCTATCGACATGGATTCCGCAGTCAATATTGGTCTTCAGTAGTTCGACCTCGGGAGCATCGAGTCATGACGGAATGTTGAAAAGAATAATTCTGATGTCCGCAGATTGAATTCAATGGGCGGGGCCAAAGATGATCCAGCTGGCCCACGGTAGCCAAACTCTCATATTTCCCATTTGATTTGATCCTTAGTGTAACCCGGGATGACCCCATCGTAGCCAGCAACTTGGATTCCAGCTGCTAATCGAAGGGATCCCGCACCTCAGTCCAATAGAAGACATTCCGGCCCAACCCCAAAAAGGAAGCTTCTATGCCGCTGAACCATGTCTCCCCACGTGGAATGTCACTTTGCGCATAGAAAAACAGAAATTATCACCAATCACGATGAGTGGTTCGAAGCATTCTGGTGTGCAGATAGTCCAGGATCATCCAGTTCCGTGGTCGACGGCCTCAGACTATTAAGTTTTGACGGAGCTTCCAAGTGCACTCTTAGGGGGCCCCATCTAACCTACTCCCGGCCCCATCCATCAGACCTGGACTCCTAGTAGCTCCGGACTATGGCCCACAGCAGGGCAAGAATTTTCTCCCGGCAGCATCTTGATTTGAATTACTGTTGATTTAGATTTGAATAAATGGGGAACCCACCCTTGGACCCTTCTTGTGGGCATTTCACTCTTCGCAGGTGACTTCAGGTCGCTGTCCATTCGTTGTTCACCTATAATACAATTGTTGATCAATTGAGTATAACCTCGGCATGGCTGAAGAGAACAGCCCTAGAAGCTCCGTAGAGGATGTCTTCATTCCCAAGGAACTTCTCACAACTGCCAAATTCAACTCCCCATGGGAATTGGCAAGATGGGAACAATCCCTTCCGGAAAATAACCGTATATCTATTCCACCACAGCCTCGGACGTCTGGCAGCCGTCCCTACAGCCTATCCGCGCTACGGGCTGTAGCGAGACCTCGATCTGCCATTCGGTCCCGAGGGCGCAGTGATCCTCCTGCTTTTGACGGTAAGAGCCAATTAAACCTCTTGCGCAATTTATGATACCCTGAGCCCTCATGTGCATTCAACTTCCTGTCTCGGATCTGCGTATACAACATGGCACCATATATCTACTAGATCATAAGTCTAACATTGTGATTGTTTAGGCTCAACGTTTGATTTCTTTGCAAAGCCAGCCACCTTTGAGCCAGCGTCTCCAATTCCAGAGAAAGAGCCAATCTCGCCAGTGCAAAACGCCTTCGTCAGCCCTTCAAGCAAGAGTAGCGCTGAGGCATCTGACAGCGAACGAAGCGAGCTACATGAAGTTTACGAAAAGGCTAAACTGAGAGGTGTGGCTCTCCAACGCAAACATTGGGTTCGCCTCTTGTTTGAATACAGCATCTATGCATTCCTCATTCTTTTTATATACTTTGTCCTGGTTGGTATGCCTTTATGGAAAGGAGCCGTTTGGTGGCTATATTACGTCGTTCGGACAAAGTTCGTCATTCAGGGAGGCTACGCCATTACAATTGGGCTGGCTGCACTGTGAGTATACAACCTCCTCAAACTCGGGATTTCGGCTCATTGTTGACAACCATCAGATATGCATTCTGCCCTCTCTTAATTCTCTTCGAAAAAGACCCAGCCACAGCCCCCGAAGGCGAGTCGCCTGATTTGGAGAACAACAACTCGGACGCCCAATCAACAGCCCTTTTAATCCCATGTTATAAATCGGCCACAATAATCGGCCCAACTTTGGAGGCCGCGCTCAAAATATTCCCCAAAGAGAACATCTTCGTCATCGCAAATGGAAACTCCAAAACACCGCTCGATAACACAGAAGAGGTCTGCAAGCCATTTGGCGTCAACCACCTCTGGGTCCCCATCGGCTCCAAAATCGTCGCTCAGTTTGTAGGCTGCTATGCCGCAAAGGATTTCGAAAATGCAGTTCTCATCGACGATGACTGCCTCCTGCCCCCTAATTTCCCCATCGTCAGTGACAGACTCAAAGGCAATGTCAAATGCCTCGGTTACACGATCAAAAGTGTGGGCCCTAATTCCTCCAAGGGTACATACTGCCACCAAGCGCAAGACCTCGAGTATAAGATGTCGGGCATTCAGCGTGCATTTTTTGGCAAATGCGGAAGTGCCACCTTTCCCCATGGGGCTATTTCCCTTTGGAATATTGAGTTCCTGAAACAGACCTTCCATGAACATCCTGGATTCTCGGTTTCAGAAGATTGGTTCTTCGGTGATGCGTGTCGTCGCCTCGGTGGTCGCATTACCATGTGTTCACAGGTGTTTGTCGAAACCGAAACTCCGTCTTCGGTCTTCATCAGCGGAAGTGGGAGTCGGGGTGGATTTGGTGAAATGACCATTTTCCAGCAGCGATTCAAGAGGTGGAATTTCTTCTTTGTCGTCGGCATGTACTATGATCTCAAGTACATCTTTACGAGCTGGAAGCTCGGGTGGTGGGAGATTGGCGCTAAGCTTTGCGTCTTCCAGGAGGTATGCTTTTCAATCGTTCTGTGTCAAAATACACCAGCTAACGTCCACAGGTCTACGAAACCCTCATTTACCTTTTCGCGCCCTTCATATTGCCAATTTCCTTCGTGGTTCGCCCATCCTTCTGTGGAATGCTGCTAGGCGTGACGATCGGAATGTACATCATCAACGTGATCATTTTCAACGAGATTCACCTCCGCCTCAAGAAGGAACGCATTGATTGGAAAGTGCTTCTCTTCTATTACACGTTCTACAAGATTGCGTTGACCGTCATCAACGTCTTCAGCTGTTATTGGTCGCTGTACAAGTATGCACGATATTTTGCACAACGGCACCCCAAGATCATCGAGGACAGTGGGGCGGTTGAGATCCTGCTGAGTCTTGAGAAAGATTCGAGACGCTCTTCTACCGAGGACGATGTTATTCCCCTTGATGCAGCGGGTGAACTTGGTCGTGGTCTTGGGCGCAAATTGACACTGACAAAGGTTCAGGCTGGGAAGAAGCCAGCTCAGTCAGAGTTTGATGAAAAGGCGGCTGCTATGGGGTGGGTTTGATTAGAATTGTGATCTTTATGTTTCATTCTACCTCACCTGCACATGCACTCCATTTAATGTGTACATAATTCCCACTGACTACATGTATGATGACACCTGAAATTATCTTTCACACTGGACACGTAAAATTGATTAGCCTGCTTCATCAGTTGACAACGTGTGGTATCTCTTTTCATCAACGATCCCATGCTTTAGGGGTTCTGCTAATTTGCAAGGTGAGTCCAGTGACTTCGGGTGGATGGTGCTATGGACGGCAATCCATCTGTTGATCAAAATACGCACTTGTGATACATGTGAGCCACTAGATTAATATACGAATTTGCCGAAGCGTCCATTGCGTCCTTGGTTATATGTACGGATATTTTTTACAGCCACTTCATACGACGAGCAAGGTAACTTCCACCGCCCACGATACCCGTCACGCCCGTGAAAACAATCAATGATCCATATCCACTTCCATATCCATACCCAACATTTCCTTCCCATGGCATACCCTTGATAAGAGCCTCACTCAGAGGACCGGAAACCAAGTTTCCAATACCTCGACCGGCCGCCAGAGACGAAAATACCATGCTCGATTCCGCGGACGGTGTCTTCTTCACCACATCACGCATAATACCGGGCCAAGTGCTCGTATATGAGCCTGCGGCCAGACCATACACGATGGAGAAGATGAACAATGGGGCGAGAGAAATTGAGAATCCCCAAATGAGGAATACGCCGATAGTGGAGACGATTGTGTTCACTAGAATACAGAGAGTCACATCAAGCTTGTCGATAATAGCACCCATCAACACACATCCGACCACAGATGCTGAGTTGAAGAGGATGACTGTCAGTGCTTGGAGGGATGTCGACGCTCCCAGCATACCGGCGTAAGTCGGGAGGTAGAGCGACGGCAAGAAAAATCCTAGGGCCTCGATGGTATTGCAGAGCTCGAAGATCGCGAAGGTCGAAGTAAAGAGGAATCGCATGTTTGGGGGGGGCGGGCTGGGCCTGTTCTTTGGGATCGGCACGCGGGGCTTCACGAAGTAGACCAGCGGCGCGGTGAGGACGAACAAGACGACCGCGAAGCCACGCAGGGTGATTCGGAATCCGTATTTGCCTAGCAATTGCTCGATGACGATGGGTAAGACGGCGCCACCGAGTCCTGTACCTGCCCACATGACACCGAATGCAAGTCCCTTTCGCCGATCGAACCATTCTTCCATCAGGAGGATACAGGGAGCATATGCGATGCTGCCGCCGATGGCATAGAAGATACCTTGAGCAATGATGAGGTGGTTGGTGTTTGTGGCGAGGGAGCTGAGACCGAGAGCTGCGCACATCATGAGCACGCCGATACCACAACCCAGACGTTGGAAACGCGGCCATTGTCGGTAAGCGGCAAAGACGAGTGGAATGTCGAGGTACATGATTCCCTGGAGATAGATAAGCTTATATTTTGAGTTTTGATATGTTCTGCCTTACCATCGCGCAAGTTCCGACCACGGCTATGTTCCCCGAGTCTTTGAATTGGGGAATATCGCTGTAGTATGCTTGGAAAACACCATAGGTGAACGCAAATCCCCAGACAAGAGCCTCCATGGCAAAGCACGCCGCCAGGAAAAGCCATGCGTTGAGTCCACCATCCATCGGAGGGATCTGGTCGTCATCATGGATCGTCGACAGGCGGGTGTCATCTGTGGTTCCCTCTATGGGTGTATGAACCCCCTTTTCAGTCTCATCTGGCGAGATGTTCGAGCGTGTGACCTCCATTCTCAATAGCAACGATTTGCCGGCAAGAGACAGAACACTGGAGCAGAGGAAAGATGCAGAAGTCAAGTTCAAAGGGTCAAGTCAGAAAATTTGAACATCTCATTGACACAAAGAAAGCCCGTGCGGGGAAGTCATCCGCAGGGCGTGAAGTGGGAACCGTGGAACGGGGCTAAACCCCCTAAAACGTGAATTCTATTGGTTGTGTTCTGTCTGCAATCCATGGTCCAGTCCGGTGTTCCATGGTTGGCTTTCGGTAAATCTCCCGGCCCACGCCAAGCCTAGTTTGGCTCTTTCCATGTTGTGTACTGCCCAAAGGTCACTGAATGGCCTTGGACACAATTGACTAGAGCCAAGACCTTGGTTGCAGGCTTGGGAAATGTAGTCTTCGACGGACGAAGGGGTGGCCGGAATAATATCAAATTTCCAAGGTTGCACAAACAGCACAAACGAGTTATTCACAGCCCGACGATCGGCCGCTAAACCGGAAGTATTATCCCGTATCACCTATAATGCTAGACTCGTGTCAAATTTTTAATATATTGGTTATCTGGAAGTCTGTACCAAGACTAAGGACCGAGCTGGCATATCTTTACATTCCATAATTCTTGTTCGTCAAAGGATGTGCTGCTTCGGCGCAAGTGAGTTTGAGGATATTCAGCCCCTGTCCACAAGGCTCGCAAAAACTTGTGCTGACACAGCCGTGGTGATAATCTCACATACATGGTGGATGAGGTGACGCACTGTTTGTTTAGCCCGGGACCTCGGATTTACCTTCTGGCTCCGTGAAGCCACAAAAGTACTGGTTAGGGGCACTATCCATTTTTGGAAACAAACTTGACAGTCCGCCCTTGGACAGACTGAATTTTCCCTACTGCATTCCATGGTGATGCCCAAGTATATATACTATGTATCGTAGAAATCAAATTGCGGCGCTTTAATTCTCATCCATATAATCCTTCATCATGAACGCTGCCCTTGACGCAACCAAACTTCGCATTCTTCCAAATGAAAAGCTCCGCGATGTCCCGAGCCCCGAGAACATCCAGTTTGGAAAGAGTGTTACCGGTATGCCTCACTCCGTTAGTAGAAATGAGAGACTGACCGTTTCTGAAGACCATATGGTCCAGATACGATGGACAGAATCGGAAGGTTGGCATGATCCTTGTATTGTCCCCTACGGAAACCTCAGCATCGATCCCACCGCAGGTGTCTTCAACTATGCCTTTGAGTGTTTTGAGGGTATGAAGGCATACAAAGACTCACAGGGCCGAGTGCGATTATTCAGACCGGAAGTCAACATTGCGCGACTGAATCAATCCGCTGCTCGAGTTTCGCTGCCGACATTCGATGCCAAGGCCTTCTTGGAGGTTCTCGCTGAATTTGTGGCAATTGAGTCTCGGCATATACCAGCGTATGTAACCCAAGACATCTAGCGCCTAGAAAGCATAATCTCAAGCTGTAGTCACCATCTACTCTATACGAATGGCAAGGCTGTTGCAAGGCTGTGATGCTGACTGTGCTATCCACCCTAGTATCCGAGGCTACTCACTTTACCTACGCCCCGTCCTTATCGGAACCAACCCTGGCTTGAGTGTGTCCGCTCCAACGTCAGCACTTCTGTATGTCGTTGCATCTCCGGCGGGGTCGTATTTCAAGAACGGGCACCAAGATCTCACCCTGGAGGCGGCGAATAGCTCGCAATGGGTGCGTGCGTGGCCTGGTGGAAGTGGGAACCACAAAGTTGGTGCCAACTATGCCCCCTGCATGGTGGCGGAGGCGGAGCTCCGACAACGGGGATGTGACCAGGTACTTTGGCTTTTTGGAGAAGATAATCTACTGACCGAAGCCGGAACAATGAACTTGTTTGTTGTTTTCCGGCGGTCCGATGGCGTTCGGGAGCTCGCGACCCCGCCTTTGGATGGCACAATCCTTCCTGGTGTTAATCGCGACTGTGTTCTCAGATTGGCGCGGGAGAAATTGGAGGAGCACGGTTGGGCGGTTCGTGAGCGGAACATCTCTATGGGCGAGGTGGTGACTGCCAGTGCCGAAGGTCGGTTGGAGGAAGTTTTTGGCACGGGGACTGCGGCGGTCGTGAGCTCGATTGGATCTATTCGCTGGGGTGACCAAATCATCAGGTGCGGAACCTCCGCCCAAGGGCGGGTGGCGGCCAAGATCAGGGATTGGATTGAAGCTCGGCAATACGGTGAAGAAAGCCACGAATGGAGTGTGCTGGCTGATGATCTGCGGAGTGTAAAGGCAAAATATTAGACCTATCAGCTAGAGAAGAGTATGTGTTTTTGGTCAGCAGCCCCTTTTCACTCTTCAGGTACTTTTATGCTCATAGGCTGAATGGCCCGGCCCGCTCCGAAAGCGGGCCGGGAGAGGCCCAAACACACGGCCAGTACGCGGACTGAAGAAGTCCACGAGGCACAATATTAGCCCGACGAAAACACCCCTTGCGTCCATTATGCATGCTGGAACCGGGTTTGATCAAAGTCAGGATCGTGTCTACTTCTTGGTTTTCTAAAATTTACGCGACGTGTGGCGAGTCAAACAAATCGTGCATCAATTCGCTATCCTCTCAATTCTAAATTCAACCGGGATAATGAGCAGCGTTTCTCAGAGTCTGGTACTCCAGAGCTGTCAAGTCCTCGTACATAGGCTTCTGATCCTGAAGGAATTCCTCCAACGGCCCCACATTGACATGACGGTCGGCCTTGTTGAAATAAACGAGACTCCATCGCTCCGGCACCGTTTCTCCTTGACATTCGCGAGGGCGAGTGACACGGTGGAGACCCCCTCCAATATTCCCGTTGCTCCAACGCTGCATGGTTTCGGAAACGATCACCACGACTTCCTCGTCTGAGCCGTAGGGCATAGGAACAAAAGTCCCGGGGTTACTCCGATCCTCATACTCCAGTCCAGGGGTCACATCGGGAAATACCAATGAGATAATACCAAAATCCTTGTGAGGCCAGATGCGACTGATCTTTCCATCGTCCAGCGTCTTGCGCTCGATGGGCGGGAAGTGGTTGATGCGGATCGTGCTGGCCTCGTTGGTGCATCGGGATGTAAAAACCTTGGGATCCAAGGCTAGTGCCTCAGCCATGGCCTGCAGAAGTACCAGTGTGAGATCTCCACACGAGAAGAAAAATCGGTCCATCGTATCTTGGTACCCAGGCAGGTCGGACTCCGATGGCCACACATTGGGAAACTGCTTGTCATCAGGGTGCCCGCAGTCGAAGCTTTCCTACATTTTCTGTCAGGGGAACTCTAAACAGGAATATCCAGGCTCGGTCTCACCTTGTTGTCACCAAAGTTTGGCTCTTTGACGTCGCCGTTGTTGCTCTCAAGCCACCAAGTTTTCTCTTCTCCCGGAACACTCCAACCTCGCTGCTGCCCTTTCTTAGGGTCATTCTTGAGGGGGGCTTTGATAGTATATGGGAGTTTGAAAAATGCCTTGATCTATTTGTTGACAGTGTTAGATCTTGTGCCGAATCAATGAACGCGAGGATCTTACCTGGTCAAATGTTTCCTTCACAAGCGGAACAGGTACCGTATGATTTACAAGCTTCGCAAATCCATAGGTGTTTAGACTTTCAAGCAACTCAGCAGCAAATTGAGCACGCTGCTCAACAGTCCCCCCTGAAAGGGCAGACGCGTCAAGAACAGAGATTGGCATAGTGATGGATTATCAACTTGGAACTGATTCTTCAAGGCGAAGTTTTGAAATCACGAAGCGGTTTATAAGAATTTAAAGCATTGACACGGCGGATCAACCCACTGAGTGGCATGCCCCTCCGGCGGACTCGGAAGGCATGAGGCCGATACCGCAAATCCAGATCAATTAACTCGGTGCTTTGTGTCTTTCGGTTCAATGTTTGAAGTTAGCCGTATGCAACAATCCAACTTCCGCATTGAGCAACTCCCCAGCCTTGGGTCTTACGCCTAGATGGCGTGTATATTGTCAGATATGATCTGGCCAAATTCAAGGATCTTCATTGGCCGGATGACACGCGCGTTGTACCAACCCCTGTATACTAAGACCCTCAATCTTACTCACCCCGCATGTTCCGTGGCCAAAGGCCTACGCCGAGAGATATCATATGTTGTAATCCCATGAAAGAAACGGGTTACACCGAGGCTTATCAGAGTTACATTGCCACAGGCAGTGTCCGAGCCACGTCAAACCAGTTGCCGAAGATGGGGGTGCAGGTCAATTGTAGAGGTTGAATTGGCCAAGCATGCAACTAATTCCGAGTTCTTGGCTCATGTACTGATTGCCAGGGGCAACCCTATTGCATTTTTTATTTGCAATAGTCGGTACGTAAGTATTCCGTAGTCGACGAGACTTCTGAGACCTTGGGATGAGACCGCCCAAACTCAAATTGGGGAAGAATACTCCAGGGCTGTCAGCACAGTGGATATCGCGTACAGCTGCATGGGCCGTGAAGTATATCCGGCCAATGACAGGCCTAGTGTATCATCAGTACGAGGATCAGCGCCCGACCTCGAAAAAGCCTATGCAAGTAAATGAATCAACATGAGACTTAAGCCGGCACCGAGGAAGGCATATGCATTAGTGCATATAGCTGATGCATCATTCGTAAGACCGACTTCGGCATGTACTTTCGATGGTGAACCTTGGAAGCAGGTGGATTTGATATTTTCGCAATCTACAGCAAAAATAATATCAGCTAGATGAGTAGATAAAAAGCAAAGTACACGTATCTAGGCAAGCTGGCTTTATTGGCCTGTCGTGAGGGGTAACTGAAATGAGCCATGCTTTAAATACTAGTAGTAGATCCTGAACATAGAAGATGAGACAATTAAAGAAGCTCATCAATTATTGTCCACGATGCCTATGTAAGTTTGAGGAGTACGACTTGCGAGAATTGATTAATTGACATTGTTTAGGCTTCGCAATCCTTCAGATAAATATGATGCGTTCATTCCTCCAGATCTCCCAGACAGGACATGGCCCTCCAAGCGAATTACAAAGAAGCCGCGTTGGTTGGCAACGGATTTACGTGACGGCAATCAGGCCCTGGCGTGTCCAATGGTGTGTGGTATCCTGGCTCAACGCTGACTCTTTCACTCCGTCAATCTATATGTGACTAACCTGTCCAAAAGAATGTCGAACAGAAGTGGGAGTATTTCAAACTGCTCCTCCAGGTCGGTTTTACTGAGATCGACATCTCGTTCCCCAGCGCATCCGACACAGAATTCAACTTCACTCGCTCTGTTGTGGCCTCTGCGCCTTCAGACGTCTGGCTTCAAGTATTGTCACCGTGTCGAAAGGAGCTCATCCGACGCACGGTTGACAGTGTCACTGGCGCAAAGAAGGCAATCATCAGTCTTTACATCGCTACTAGTGACACGTTCATTGAAACCATGTTCGAGTCAAGTCAGGAAGCTGTGCTGCGCACTGCGGTAGAATGTGTTGAATACACTCGCTCCATTACGAAAGATGATCCTACTCAACAGGGAACCACTTGGAATCTGATGTTTAGCCCAGAGGCATTCTCGGATACAGAATCCGCCTATGCAATTGCTGTTTGCCAGGCAGTCAAAGAGGCATGGGGACCTTCAGAGGAAGTTCCTATTATTCTAAACCTCCCGGCCACCGTGGAGCGCTGCACGCCAAACACCTATGCGGACCAAGTAGAGATTTTCGCACGCTCTTTCACGAGCAACGATGTTGTGGTCTCGCTGCACCCACATAATGATCGAGGCTGTGCCGTTGCCGCAACAGAACTGGGTCAACTTGCTGGCGCCACTCGTGTCGAAGGATGCCTCTTTGGTAACGGCGAGCGAACGGGTAATGTTGACCTCGTCACCCTTGCGCTCAACTTGTACAGCCAAGGTGTGGATCCGGGACTGGATTTCTCCAATTTGCCTGCCGTTCGAAAGACTGTGGAAACTATCACCCAGATACCAGTGGCCATTCGAGCCCCTTATGCAGGTGACTCTGTATTCACGGCCTACAGTGGGTCGCACCAGGATGCCATCAACAAAGGCTTCAAGAAGTGGCGGGATGCAACATCGCTGGACGGGCGGAGTATTTGGAAAGTTCCATATCTCCCCATTGATCCGCAAGATATCGGTGCTACTTACGAAGCTGTGATTCGAATCAATTCGCAAAGTGGAAAGGGGGGTGTGGCCTGGGTTTTGCAGCGAACGTTGAATCTGGAATTACCCAAGGAGTTCCAGCAAGAATTCTCCAAGATCATCAAGTCCGAGTCTGAGAGCAAGGGGCGCTGGCTTACAGAGACAGAAATCACGCAGTCTTTCTTGCGGCACTATTCCATCTTGGAAAATGATTCTCGTATCATTAATTGCGATGTGTCACCCAATTCAGACGGTTCAGGACGCATGACCATGCGAGCTATTGTTCTCGTGAAAGGCCACAAACGTGAGGTTGTAGCCTCAGGGGAGAATGTCGCCGACGCGGTCTCCTTCGCATTCTCTTCCTTGGCTGGTTTAAATTTGGAGTTTGAAATTGTCCCACGCAAGATTCAAGGGAGTCATGGGAAGCCATTGATTGTTGCGCTTGTTAAGTGCAGAAATGTCTGGCGTGCGCGAGCTTCACAATCGGAAGATATGGCCATTGCGCTAGCGTGTCTATCCTCTGCTCTGGTAAGCAACTGTCTGGCTGGGAGACTAGCAATAGAAACTGACTGCAGATTAGGATCTTCAGGAGAAACAGCCCTCGAACCGACAATTTTTGAGGCTTCTGCCGATTGTCCACGTCAATTGAAAGGTGAAAGCGTAGCAGGGCTCAGAATTTCTCATCATTCCCTCTGGTTCTCATTTTGGGGTGTGAGAAACCCGAAACCACCGGGTGTCAACAGATATAGGTGTCCGTTTCAAACATGGGGACGAAAATGATCAATGTGTATCAATCAGTGATTTTGAGGCGTTTCCTCTTGCGGATTACAGGACAGTCAAATAGCAAGTTCGGGGTAGTGAATGCATGATTGGGTCCCAGAATATAAGCAAAAGGACCAAAGACTTCGGACCTCGTCACCCAATCGAACGCGAAGCAAATGTAACCCAAACTTAAACACCGCGTCCGACATCGGGTTCGTGCCATGTATATGAAGTGCTCGTGGCCCAGGACAAAGCAAAGGCTCCCAGAGAATTCACATCTTTACTTTTGCCATGACTCTGTCCCTCCAAACATCAAAATCGCTCACACTTCTCTTTGAGAATGAGCCTGACCCTCAGGTGTCACTAGTTGCAAGACAGTTCTTGGACTTCATTCGCCTGGCAAGACCACAAATTCAAGTTAGTTTTACCGAGGATCTATCGGAGAATTCAACTGGCACTGCCAAAACGCATTCACTCCCTTCTTCCAAATCGAAGACATGTGAAGGTTTAGATGCTGTGATATTGTGGAACGACAAAAGTTTCGTCAACTCGGATGAACTCAAGGCGCTTGCAAATATTCAACCCTTCTTCTTTCCAAGTATTAGACTGGTTCCAAGGGACGCATTGAAGTCTGGTGTCCAGGGGCTTGACTTAACCCTGGTCAGTGGCGTCAAGAATGACAGCGCTGGAAATGAAACTTCTCGCGAGACCATCGAGCGTCTGGCGCACTGGACTGGAGCCTACGCCTCCCAGTTTGATCCACCAAAGCCTTTGCATTGTGTTGCACCGTCTGTATTCTGGGAGTCAGTTGTCACTGAAGTGCTCAGTGCCCACTATCCCCGGGTTGTATTCCGTTGCTTATCAATTCAAGCGCAGTCACAGCTCTCAAATCACGCCCGACCGCTCTGAACGGCATAGTCTTAACTGCGGAGCTTGACGGCGTCTCGCTATGCAAAGCGGCGCGGATGATCACCTGTGGAACGGAGGGTCTGCTATCGTCGGCAGTCATCATGAGCCCATCGACTCCATCGCCCAGAAACTGCCCTGTGGTCATCAAGCCTGGGAGCTTGGGCAAAGATAGCGGCACTGAAGATCCGGTTCAAATCTTACCAGCCCTGAGTCTATTGTTCGATGTATCCTTCGGTCTGAGTGCGGAGGCGGCAGCAATAAGTAGAGCGATTCGCCGCACGTTGGATCCCATTGAGCTCGTTGGCTCGGATATAGTGACTCCCTGTGCTGGCGGTACATCCTCTACCGAGGAGTTCATGGGCAAATTCATGACGCATCTTGACTATTACATGGAGGCGGCTGATTCCCCAGCTGATTACCGAGGGACTCCAAGCAATCATCCTTCAAGTCATCAGGCAGATCGAAGAAGACCAATGGGCGTGATCGAGAAAATCCTCACCCATGCCGCGGTGGGCTTGAGTAAACCCGAAGTCCACACCGGGGAGATAATTTGTGTGCGAGTCGATTGGACTTTGACATCCGAAATTCTCTGGGCTGGAATGGAGAAGACATACGACCGAATGGGAAGGCCTCGCCTCCATCGCAATGACCGCATGTGGCTAGCAATTGACCACACCGTTGACCCACGCACAAACCATCGAGCCCGACAGCGAGGACTCATCGAGAAAGCCGAAAGCTTTCAGCGCGAGGCAAAGCTGATCAATTTCCTCCCTGCCAACACAAGCATCCTCCATACTGATTTCACCCGGGACCGAGCTCTTCCTGGCCAGATCATCGTCGGATGCGACTCTCATTCCTGCTCTGCTGGTTGTATGGGAGGTTTGGCCGTTGGACTTGGGGCTGCAGACGTTGTCATGCCGATGGTCACGGGAGAGACATGGTTTCGGGTACCAGAGATTTGTCGCATCAACTTTGTCGGTAAGCTACCGTTTGGAGTCGGTGGAAAAGATGTGATTCTTCACATACTCGGGCTGTTCAAACGAAACACGATCGCATTCCAGCGCGCGGTTGAATACGGAGGTCCGAGCTTGAGCGAGCTATCCATGGACGCCAGGTTTGCCATTGCAAATATGACTACCGAGTTCGGCGGAATGGGCGCCTGCTTTGAGGCTGATGAGCGCACTGCTGAATGGATTTCATTGAGATCGCATCCAGAGCATCAAGGTGGTCTTTACTTCCGAGCTGATCAGAGTGCCGAGTATGCCGAGGTGCGCACCGTCGATCTTTCCGAGGTTGAAAGCACCATTGCTTTGTACCCGGAGCCCGATAACGTTGTACCTGTGACAGAAAAGGTCGGTACAAAACTGGACGGGTGTTTCATTGGGGCTTGTACGACAACTGAAGAAGATTTAATTCTGGGGGCCCTGGTTTTGGAGGCAGGTCTTCGTGCGGGTATGGTTCCCTGTGAAGGACAAAGGCGAGTTACCCCAGGGAGTCTCAGTATTATCAATAACCTGGAGCGACACGGTATCTTGGACATCTACCGCGAGGCGAAATTTGACATTGGCGCACCGGGCTGCTCATACTGCGTTGGTATCAATGACGTCGATGTCGCTGGCGAAGGAGAAGTGTGGCTTTCTTCGCAGAATCGCAATTTCCGCAACCGCATGGGTAAGGGGGCTATTGGGAGTATCACTTGTGCGGCCGTAGTTGCTGCCTCCAGCTTCAACATGGTTGTGACGGACCCTCGACCTCTCCTCGGTCAGATCGATAGGGCGAAATCGACCAGGATTCTGGGTAGAGACGGCATTTCTTTGAGCATTGCTCCTGATATCAGCGAGCCTGCTCCGGTAATCGCCTCCAGCGATGCTCCCATCCTTACTGAAGGGGGCTCTTCCGCTCAGACGCCTACCTCTGTGGCACAAGCCATCGACAGTGCTGACCAAGACGTCCTTCGATCGAAGGTCCAACGATTCGGTGAAAATGTGGATACGTGAGTGGATCATCTCTCACTTTGATCAGGCCTCTGACGTCTTAAATCAGCGACGCAATTATCCCTGCCGAGTTCGTCCCCGGTGTGGACAACGCGGAGCTTGGGAGCCACTGTTTCGAATATGATCGCCCTGAGTTTCGAAAGCGGGCCGCAGAGGGATCGAGAATCATGTAATTGGCGTGATCCATAACTTCAAACGAGGGATACTGACCAGTCAAAGTGTTGCAGATCGTGGATTCGGCAGTGGCTCATCCCGTGAGGATGCAGTGAGGGCGCTGCAAGGGGCTGGAATTGAAGCAGTGATCGCACCCACTTTTGCATTCATCTGTAAGGTCCAATGTGGAACTCCGATCCCAATCACAAAAAACTCACTGCAGATTTAGATGACCGAAACCAACTCAACATGGGCCTGTTCAATATCACCCTGCCTGATGCCGAGTTTTACGCACTTGCCGAAGAAGGCTCCATCGTGAACATTGACAGAAATTCCCGGACGGTTCATATTGAGGGTACCGACAAATATTTCCAGTATCATCAGTCAGAGATGGAAAAGACTCTTCTGAATGCCGGGGGCGTACTCCCATTGTACAATAAGTTCGGCCGCTCTGTCTTTCGTCAGATTGCTCGTGCAAGTACCGAGCGAGTGCCAACTGGTGGAAAAAACAACAGTACAAAAATCTCAAAGAAAGGTCTGGAATGGTGATTGCTCATTGGGAATATGTTTTTACTGCTTGCTTGAGCCGTCGCAACTAGTATTTATATCTTGTGAATGGAATGATATTTTACATCAAGCACTCTGGGATGATGTACAATTGAATCGACAACAGCCTCAGTCTTAGTGTATCGATATATCGCCCGTGGCATTTTATATACGAACATCGCAGCGCTCCGGAATATAACCTTGGAAGCGAGGCCAGCTCTACAGAACATACCTGAAAGATCGGTTCTGTTTATCTGTTTGGTCCACCTGGAGAACTGCGTCGTCGGTGTCAAGAGCGACATGGCGGGTCTCTTCGGGATCAATCTTTACACCCTGTTCCTTGTCTCGCCGAGCGTTCTCCCACATTAAATAGAATCGGAAGCCGATGACCAGAGCAATGGTGATGGCATAGCAAATGACAATTGTCGTATAGGCCGTCTGGACAGGTTGTGAATTAGTAAATGTACCATGGTCCTTCTGAGATTGGATATACACACATGGTAGTTGGGTGCCTCGGATGCCTTGAAGAATTGAGGCCCAGCGAGATTTCCCGCGCAATACGCTAAGAAGATCATAGCCATGACAGTGGACTTCTTGGTGAAACCTGCGACGTTGCTTGCGGCCAAAGACAGCATGAGGGGGAATGCTGGGGCGCTTGCCGTGACCAGCCAGAACCCAGCGAGTCGGGATAGTTTCTCATGTTGGGGTAATAGCTTGACCATTAGTATTCCAGCTAGTGCCAAGAGGAAAATCAAAACAAGATTGATCAGACGAGACTTGCGAATCGTGGAGCTCAAGACTGCCGATAGGATAACCGTGGTCAACTGGAAGACAGGCGCCGGAAGTCCCATCAATATGGTTTGGTACTTATCGTAGCCAAAGCCGTTGACAATGAGGGTGCTAAACTGTTGACAGCATTAGACTTAGACTATCCGTTAAAGCGCCGGAATAGAGGGCGGTGCTTACGCTCGTCGTGCCTCCATTGGGCACACAAATAACAAATGAGAACACGAAGAACCACCATGTCTTGACGTCTGTCAGGCTCTCAATGAATTGGGCTCGGTCCCATGTTCTGGTCTGTGTGGTTTTCTGGTATCTGTAAGGACGCAGCGCGGCGAGCTTACGTTCGTCAGGTGAAAGGAATTTGGCCGTTTGTGGGGAGTCGGGCAAATAGAAAAATGTCACGAAGGACCAAGCCACGGTTATGAGACCAAAAAGTAGAAACAAGATCTATGCCAGAATTAGTCAGGGGAGTAGAGGCAACGTCCATGAAAACAAACCTTCCACTGGGGAAATCCACCCTCATATTTGAGAAGCCCATATGCAACTAGAGAGCCGACAATTCCGGCAACAGCGTTTCCTGCAAACCAAATCGAATGTCGCGAGACATGTTCCCGAGGGGTATACCACATTCCTGTAATAAGAGAGAACCCTGGACTGATAGCACTCTCAAATACACCCAGCAGTGCCCGCAATGCCATGAGGCTCCCATAGTTATCGGTCACGGCATGGAGAGTCAGAACAATACCCCATAGGAAACTGAATTTGTAAGTATTTTCAAACAGCTTCACCCTGGGTAGGTCTTACATCAAGATGCTGAGATATTTCCCTAGTGGGAAGCGTACAAAACCGAGTGAAATCGGGTATGATGCCACAAGGTATCCAATGTAGAAAATACTGGAGGTCCAACTAAATTGCTGGCCGACCAAATTCTGCTCATAACGTCAGTGATCGACAAGAATTCAGGGAATGTGGAGCGGTGCGCACAAGATCTTCTCGAACTCCCAGAATCGCGCTGTATGAGAGACTGGTTTCTGTTGCGGCAAGTCAGTTCACATAGCAAAATTGAGCCTCGAAGCTAGACATACTATCCAAAAATTGAAGGCCGTAAGAGGTGATCAGGATGGGCATTAAACTAGCGACCGTGTGAGAATTGAGTTTTAGATCGCCAAGAAAGGGGTTTGGTACGCACAGCCAATCGATTTTCCGAAGCAATCGCTTTTCAGCGGCAGGATCGAGAGTCTCAATGCCAGATTCCTCCAGCATACTTTCTTTCGAGATATCGGGTTTGGTGTCCGCGTCGCGGGGCGGATCCGTGGCCATTGTGCTCATGTTGTACCGAATACGGTGTGGCTCCGTGCCGAGAGATGGAGGGGATTGAAAATTGATCTGATAACAGCAGCTGGACGGTCATGGCAGTCTTTGCTCTTGACTTAAGAAGGGTTTTGGAGAGGGGAAATGGAAGGGGCAGATTGGCATAAACACCTCCTTCGATCTGGACTCCGCACTCTCCTCCGAAGCGGGATCTCCCCATGATAACAGGGCAGTTGTGATTGGTCAGATCGACCCAATGCCAAGATGGGGCTGACCTTAAGTCAAACTACGCCGTGACAGGAAGAGATCAGCCTCGCTAGCGTTGGTCACAAGGTTGGGGTGAACAAAGCACAAAGCACCAGATTATATAGGCATTGTCCGAAATACCGCTTACACAATGCAGAGAAGAAACATATATCCTGCAAGTGCCCAGGTGAGAAGTGGTATTTTGACTTGAAGGAGAAATAATCCTGTCCTACTGAACCTTCAACTACCTAATAGCTTCACTTTAACCCCCAGCCCATTTGTCGGAGTACTCGCACTCTGCAAGATCACAGTCCGAGTCCCATCGCGCGCCGTCTTCTTCAGCATCATTTGGCCAGGCGTCAGTCCTGGTGTTCACGTAAATTTCACCCCTCGATAGGGTTCTCACTACGAAGATGCACCTTTGTTGAAATTACAATTAGCCTGTGTTTAGTATTGATCATGGCTCAACGATATTGCCCCAGAGGAGACGAACATGATTGCAATCAAGCCAAAAAGATCCAAACTGGTGTCTTTGAGTGATCTGGCGGCCGATTCCGGTCGACTTTGATGCCGTTCGGCGGGGATATTATATTAAGATAGTCTCTTTCGGGTGCTTGTATAGCGAGATGACCGAAGCAAAACCTGATGAACAAGCCATTCTTGAGGGGTGGAATCTCGGTCGTTATAAGCACAGAGATCCCCTTGGCTATATGGGTCCCTTGTATAGTGACCCTTCGTTGGCACTCCGGGCGCTTTTCGTTGGCCCGCAGCATGCCAGTCGGAGGGACCCCAGACCCTGGAATAGGTGAATTAATTCCTATGTAAGCTGACAGCCAAGAGAGGTATTCATAGACTCCTAGCTTCCTCATCCACTAAACAAAAAGTAAGACGAGCAAGTTTGGACCAAAGAGCTGCGCTGCGATACACCTGGCGTACTCAAGCGGGGGCCGCTTGCCCTTTTGGCGGGGCTGTGCATATTTTCGCTTCAGCCTCTCTTTTTTGGCTTTGATATTATTTTGTTAATCTATTTTTCTGTAATCTTCAACATGATATCGCATATAACACCCTTCCCGTTCGCTCACCAACTCACGCTGGAGTTAAAAGGGCCGAGCCGATCACCCCCACGTTTCTTTGACAAAGCCAAAGTGAGTGGGAGCAATCTTTCCACTTCACGTCCAGCTTGGTCGATATCATACAGTGGTGTTACATAAGTATTTGACCTCCAGTACTTTGGGACCTCTTAGCCTGATCAACTTGTATACAATAAACTTGCCTATCTTTTTAAGAATCCTTTTTGCTGTCTTTTTTGCTGTCTTTTCAAATATTATACCGGACCGAAGTCCAGAGTTCTCTGTCAGGCAGTATTAAAAGAAGATTTATGATGTCGAAGTACTCAAGGTCAAATAATTATGCAACACCACTGTAGATCGGGATGTTTCTCTGCGTTATGCCTACGGGGACATCCGCTTGACTGCAGAATCGCAAAAAAGCAAAACAGCCAAACAGCAAAATACGACGTGGCATCATGGGCACTAGCTGCTGCCGTACCCTACTCCGGTCCACCTAGACGCGCCCCCAGGGCTTTTGCACAAACATACAAAAATACTTTTTTGGATGCCGGGAGTATACTATCTATACGATATAGTCCCGAAACTAGAGTCACAACTCAGCACACTCTTCGAATGTGCGCGGACATTTTTCACAGACCAACCCAGACAAATAGGTATTACAGGTTCGCCATAATGCTCGGAGATACCAAGGGACGGGAAGCATCGAAAATCGCCATAGGCAACGGTTCCAGATCCAGCAAGGCTTCATCAATCAACGCCAAAGCATCTGATGCACAGCCGAAGGAGAGGCTCCATCCCGCGCCGCCTTGGCCATATGAGTGCACAGTGCGGCTGGGCTTGCGGCCCAGTCTTCGCAGTTCACGTTCCACTCGCACATTCTGTGCCCTGAAGGGTCGTAATCCCTGGGCCAAAGGGTATTCAGGGTCCAGACGGGCGTTTTTGAGATCGGGAAGGAAGGACTCGCAGCGCGCTCGCATGCGCTGGATGATCGGCGATTCCAGTGTAAGATCCAAATCCCATTCATGCGACTCGGCAATGCCGCCGATCAGCAGGATGTTGTCGTTGCGAGGCAGTAAAAAGACAATATCTTGCTCTGATTGAGCGGCATCAGCAGAGATGGTGAGGGCGGCCTCGACCTTGGGAAAGTCTGAGCCATCGTTAATAACTCTGATCAGTCCACCGCGTATAGGATAGCAGGAATCATCTCCAGCGAGCTCGGCTCCAGCTAGCCCTGTGGCGTTCACAATCACGTCTGCTTTAAAGCGTCGGCGAAGACTTTCCTCGTGCTCCAGGAGGTCACCTTGCACCGTCTCCTTCACGAGCGTCGCCCCCTTGGCCTGAACCAACTTCATCAGCCAAGCCATGCACTTGTCTGTGTCGATCGTAGGCGCCAAGTGCTCGTAGGCATCGATGACGCCGTGTTTCGGATCAATGTGGCGTTTCTCTATCAGACAACTGGAGCGGACAAATCCTCGAACTCCACTGGCCATGATCTCCTCCATCTTTGCCAGCTGATCTCGGTCCTTCTCTATGGCGTTGAGGAAGTAGAAGTCAGCTGGCTTCATGGACACCCCCGAGGCAGCGGCGATACCAGGGAGAGCGGCCATCTGGTCCCAATTGTGGTAGGCAACCATACACCAGCGCTTAGAGTGCGTCAGCGAGATGGAGTCAGTGTGCTGTCCACACACTGCTGGGGGGAACTCCCACAGTGCACCGGCAATCTGAGAGGTCAGCCGTTGCTCGCGGCCATAGGATGCCCACTCCTTGGAGAGGATCGTCACATGGTATCCCTTGTCAAGTAGCGCCCAGGAGGTTATCAGACCTGTCACTCCTCCTCCAATTACCAGGATCCGTGGGGATGAGGGGCTTGTTGCCTGTAGTCGCGTATGATAGGGAGTTATGTCTTTCCACATCAGCAGAGGGGGTGGGATGTTCTTCGGGTGGTAAGAAATGGGTTGAGCCATGGTGTGTTTGCCTTTTCTTTTTTGAGTCTCGCCTCAGTGGCTAATAGAGTGTAGATCTCAGGAAGGTGAGGGTAAATGCTGTTGAAAGACGAGGAAGTTGTGTGAGTGAGGAACTTGGCCACCCTCTTGGGACGTGTATGTTGGCTGTTTGAAGGATCATCAATATTAGACAAACCGTGGAGCCTCTTTCCATGCATGCACTTCGAGGTTATTTATACCAATATTCTAGGAAGATTGTTACATCTACGGAGAATTGCATCAGAGCTCTTACGTAGGAAAAACCACCCCGGAGAAAGTGTGTCGGAGAAATTGATTCGTCTGGATACTAGAATTTGATGCCAAATCTTGATACATATTAGGTAAATGTTCCAAAGGGGCAATTGCTGGAGCCTATCGTGGAGCAAGCCCGGGGTGCATTCCAGACCCTACCCCACTGCGCCAGGGCAAAAGACTAGAATTCAAAGCCCGACGACCTTGGAACTGCAATCGCTATATATAGGCTGAGTTCGTCACAGAGTCCAGAGTATGCACATTTACACGGAGATTGAGGGAGTCTGATTGGGAAGATCCGCGGACATGCGCGATGTAACCATATCTACTCTTCTTCTCTGACTGTGATGAGTCTCGGCGCATTCACATTTGAAACTCAGGATGTTAGATGGAGGCCGCAATCCGAAAATTGTCATCATTGCCATTGTTTCGCATAATCATCAATGAAGTTTTCATGTCTCTAACAAAAGAGCTCGTAGTTCATTTACCTGGATCAAATCTGAAAGGCCGGGATCATTTAGCTCAAGCATCGTAGGTCGTTGTACAAACAAACGATTTATTATCATCTGTAATAAGTATGTAGTAGGCAAGTATCAAAAAGATCTGATATGTCTATTATGTCCGGCTCTGAACATCTGCTTCTGACTAGATGCTTTAAACCCCGGCATACCCATTTAGGGGTTTCAGTGAGTGTTAATCTCATAGGGATAGTAAGGCTATATCCAATCAATGGAGTCAATTGACTTGGTCTAGTATATTCAGGCATATATATATCTCCGTAAGCTTCCTTCTCATGTAGTGTCTGATCGAGATCCGGCATTATCTACAGTGGTGTTTCATGAATATCTGACCTCCAGTACTTTCGAATCCATCTTTGAGCCTGACCAAATTGTAAATAATAAACTTGCCTATCTTTTTTGAAGTCTTTTTTGAAGTCTTTCTATATATATTTTAGGTAATATATCGGATTGAATTCTAGAGCTTTCTGTTAGGAAGTACTATCTAAAGAGTAGGTCTGTGGTCGAAGTACTCAAGGTCAAATACTTATGGAACACCACTGTATTTACTTGCTTCTTCCTTCCATCTTTCCTCACTCTCTTATTACTTCTCTCACTTCTTCTCTCACTCATCCTTTTCTTATCTGTCTCAATTAATTTTTGAGGTCTTGGTGTCAGTAGAGAGGAACTCAATAAGAATTGATATAACTCAAGTCCATCTCAAATCATACTACGTTGAAAGGATGCGTCATGATTAACAAGTTAATTCACCACTTTGGTATAGAACTGCACTTTTCAAGGTTATTTTCAAACTTATGAAATATTCAAACAAACAGCATTGTGTATAGCTATAAATAATTTTGTATTGTCAGTCGCTCAAGGGGATTATAGAAACCTTGGAACCTTGGAAGTCTTTGTAACCCTTCCTTTATCTAGTGAGCGTTTAATAAAGGGATTGTTCTTTCAACTAACAGAGAGACCTCCAATGGCCCATTGTGTATCCCACGAGTCAATGGTGAAGCGATGTGTATAAAGATAATCGATCTCGCTGGCCACAGACTTTCTCCAAGCAAACAACATCCACTCCGGACAACCTTGATATCTTACAAACTATCATTCCATTACAGCACGCTTACATCAAAACCAACTTTAGATATCGAAACCATGTATAAAGGTCATCCAGTCGTCGAACGAGCCCCACGTGGCTACGCCCGTGCAGAGCCCCGCCAAGAAGAACGCCGTGAAGAACGCCGCCCAGAACCCCGTAGAGAGCACCGTTCAGCACCCCGTGCAGCAAGAGCCGATGAGGAACAGCTCGAGATTCACCTCCAGATGTGTGTCCCAGACGAACACGGTGAGGCTCATTGGATGATCGCTATGCGAGAGCCAGGAGCGCAACGCGGTATGCGGTTGCAAAGTCTTTATGAGGATGGTCGCTATCAATTGTTTATGCAGATCCAAAAGACATTCATCCCGTCTTATGTCAGGACCACGCATTATCTCGGTACCATTCCTAAGCCAGGTAGTGACATTGTCCCGAGACAGGCCGAAACGATCCCCCCACAGGTTAGTTCTCTCTGGGCCTGTTACCTGGTTCGTAAACTGGAGATCTTGGGTCTGATTCCAGATGGGCAATGCCAGCGCTTTATTAGCGACTATAGGCATAACTTTGATGGAGATCTTGGATCGGACTTTTAGTCATTTTCTAGAGGCTATTCTACTTACTCGATTTATCACACAGCTCAGCTAGCAGTTAGTCAATATATCTTTCTTTATAAACTCAAGGTCTAGATTATATATGGTAACAGATATAAACTCGGGATTTTGTATTTACGAATATCGAGTAGTCCCCTGTGACCATAACGCGATATAATAACCATCCTGTTAACCATTGCAGGTATGGCTTTGAGCTCTAAGCCGAGGTAGTTGCTAATTGTGAAAGAAGGAGCATATTACAGTAGATCTCAGTTTCTCTCGTCTTTTTCTTCTTCTTCCATTTCCCACTGAGCCTCGCTTCCCTCTTTTCAGAGACTTGCATGTTACCAATACCATGAAATTGCCAATGACTTACGCCCCTTTCGTACTCTTGTCCTTCTTCCTACCTTTCCTTTTTGGATAAATTCAATGGGTAAGATGGAAAAGGTCTACTAAAGAGCAAAATACTGGCCAAATAGTTAGGAGATCCAAGTAAATAATGTTAGGATACGCTTTGGGCTGGGCTTATAGTTGTGTTAGTGTCTAAGACACTGAGCCCTCTTGACCTTGACATCATCTTTCTTCTCTCTTGCGATGCATGTTGCACATGTGCATGCTTCTTCCTGTTTTGCTTAATTTGCTTGCTTGCTATTGCCGGGATGCTATTTCTTGCTTCTTGCTTCGGTGGCGCTTGTTGCTTCTTCCTGATCTTTAGTTGTTTTGTCGATGGCAGTGATATTTAAAAATCCGAAACGAAAAGTTATCCTGCAGGTCGCCAATCCGTTCCTGAAATTCATCATTACCGGTAGTCTATTATCTGCGAGCTCTTGTTGACAAAATTTTCATTGAAGTCGTGTCTACTAAGCCTCAATGATACTGAGCTCCGTACGATACATCTACTCATGAACTCTACTCGCTGCTTGATCGCTTTCTTTTGACAAATTTTGCATGGTGAGAATATACCATTCGTTCAGACAGACTATACTTTCCATGGTCCGTCGATCTTTGGAGGGGTATGTCTCCACACTTCGGCCGTCTTACGACGATCTTTTGCGAAAGTGTCGTTAGCCCATATTAAGGATCGCTGTCTAGAGCCGGGTATGTCTCGCAGACGAGCTTCGTCCGAGCCGAAAGTGGGACAGGCGAGGCTACCATGAAACATCACACCCAAGGCTCACAATCACATCATATATTAAATGCCCCAGCGCTAATGAACAGAAAAGATTCTCCCGATTGTGTACGCCCAAATTACTCGGAATGGTACATCAACAATCAGAAATCGAACTATTGGGACAAAGTATTGACGAGAATGAAATTTCAGTGGTCAGCCCAAACGGGAAGATGCATGCGATCGTATAGCTTCCAGGCCCTGTCGGCAAACTATGCTGCGAAGACTTTGATGTTTGGTAGGCGATCTGGATGTATCAACTTTTCCCTCTGCGCGATTTGAGCTTATCTCTTGGGGTGTCCGTGAGCGATTGGATGCGATCGTCGGCTAGTGGCATAGCATCTTGATCCTGACGGAGTAGACTATTTCCTCATTGCGAACTATTCCAGTAATATTGATTTCTTTTTGTTCTCGATTTTGATTGTCGGTCCTACATTAGAATTGATTTAAAACGAAAAAGAGAAAACAAAAAGAAAGCGTACGGAGCCAGTAGCACATTGAACTACAAATATATCGAGCGCAAGACCAAAATCGACGTCATTCCAAGACATGCACATTGCCATGCATGAAGCGGGAAATTGAACCCAGGAATGGGGACCGTTAATCTCCGATTGGAAAGCCCGTATTGATTTCCTCTGGTTGACTTTGGTATACGAGTAGATCGGCTTTAGGCGAACCCATGATCTTTTTACCAGTCGATATGAGGTATCGCGTCAATCGAGATTGCCAAAACTTTATAAATGTACAATTGCTTTGATCCTAGGCGTTATCAATTCACCAATCCCCGGGCTTCCGGGCTCCGACCCCAATGTGGACTAACTTACGGAGTGATATGGAGTCGCCTCTCGACGGCAGCTCACAGCTCAATGGACACTAAAATAGGCACTAAGCCGGACTAACACCGATGTGGCTTCACCGTCACCGTTTTTTCTTTGTTGGACTCGAGTGGGGACTTCAACGCCAAATCATCGATGAACACACGGTCGGGAGTGTTGTCCTCTTTGATACGGGCGTACAGATGATACGTCTATTCGACCAATTCTCTCTCTTGCATTTCCACGTTTGCCCAACGTGTGTTTGCCATGCCACTCCAATAGTGCATTGGGTGTGTTATTATTGAGCAGGGATTGCAGTCTCTAGCCGTAGATCATGACAAGGTCAGGTCGGTCTTGGCGGGGAATAGCTTGGGGGATTCTAACAAAGACGAGAACCCCAGGACCGATGTAAGGCCTTGGTGTTTCAGACCGAAAACCAGTTTCATGGCGAACCTTCGAGGGAAGTGACCAGTCGCAGGATCTGAGAGGATCCCCTTGCCGGCCTAACGTCAAAGCGAGACGCGGAGGCGGGTACGGGCTTGGGCTGATCTCTGGGTACTTTTGTCCGAGCGGCTACGAATCCTCCCACGTACTTTGTGTAGTTGTAGTTGTGTATTATTATTTGGGGATGAAAATGGGGGGAACAAACGAGGTCGGGGAAGTATAGAACCCCGTCAACCATGCGACATCTTTCTCGAACATGTTCGCAGTAGCTCGATCGAAGGGTTCATGATAGATCACAATACTCCGTAAGAAGCAGTGAGAAGTGAAAAAAGAAAGTGACAGGTCTCGAAATAGACGTCTCGTCACAAGTCTGTGCTTCTGGCGCTAATGTAAAGCATCCTGTCAGCCCCACGACGTACAACATTCCCACTTATGAAGAGAGCACTTATATACAAAACGGCTCCTGCAGGAGGAGAAAAAATATCCCACTCTTTTTCATTTCCTTGGGCTTGATTTTGGGGTGTGGTCGAATTGTATACATTTTTCGGCCCTTACGTTGTTGCTCCGCTACCCTTGTACTACTTCTCGCCTTACAGACATGTACGCCATTCCTTCAAGCGAGGACTTTGAGTCTCTTCCTCCAGCTGTGCGCAGAAAGGTAAGGGTTTCTTGAGATTTTCATTTGATTTTCATTTCGTTGCATTGCGTTTAATTGCATTTTTGGCCTCATTTCCCAGGTGTTCACCTATTTTCACCCGTTTTCACTATGATTCCCTTCGTTTCCATCACATCACTATCACACGGTGGAAATTGGCAATAGTTCCACTCGAGCATTTCTTTGTCTTTGAACCTTGCGCTGTTTGGCTTTGCCCCTGAACTAGCGGTGGGGGCGCTACCACCCGCGCTATCTCCCTTGGCGTCACTGGCGGTCGTTCAACATTGGCGCTTGCCACCCACACTCCACTCCCTGTCCCAATTGAGTTACAGCACGGTGAATCCTGGCCATTGCTGACTCCAACCAGTTCTTCTCGAATGTCGAGCGTTTGCGCATTCGGTTAGCGCAGAGCGATCACGGTTCCCCTGCGGTCTCCACGTCGAACTATCAGGATGCTCGGCTCTACCGTCGTTCTGGTCACTCGCGTGGTCTGCGGAGCGGCTCGACAGTGTCTTTGAACAAAAGGGGCCTTGAGAAACGTCCCTCACCTTCCAGAAAATTACGCAAACCCGGCTCTCTACAATTAGCCTACCTCGCCGCACAGGCCGACTCTCAATGCTTCCATGCTCTCCCCACTAAGATCCAACAAAAGCTTTTCTCCCCCGAAGAGCGATTGCGCCTGAAGAGAGCCTATCGATCCAGCCTCATCTACGACGCCGCCGACGAAGCTTACCGGCGAGACATTGGCCGCAGTTCACGACCAGCCACAGCGTGTCCCTCCCAGACAACCGTGCCCCGTTCTCGGCAATCCGAACTATCAACGGCCTTCTACTCCGACTCCGAGTCTGACGACGAGGATTCCACCATGGATCATACATTCTACGACAGCTTCCGGTGGTTGGACGAGGACGGTGACCTGGACTTGTCCTTGGATGAATACCACGCCCATGTCGCCGACGCCGCCTCCCGCAAGAGAAACCGCCCCTCGTTCCGCCGCTCCTTGTCATTTTCCACACAGCTCAAGCGAAAGCAATTGGGCCCCATCACACCATACGCAACGCGCGCCCTTCCCCCCTCCCAAACTCAACCCCTCACTCCTCTCTCCGCACGCACATCGGAATCGCGCCCATCATCCCGGCACCGTCCGTTCCACGGTCCCAAATCCTCTACCTCCAGCATTGACCCTTCGGCACAATATTACCAAGATCCCGATGCGCGCCTCAAGCTTCGCGTGTACCTGGCCTCGCCCCAAAAGTTTGACGAAGCCATTGAGTTTGGATTCCCCTCGCTCGACGACGACAAGGAGAACGTCCTAGAACCCGTCTCCCCCATCTCCCCCAAACCGACGTTGGTGAACTCCGACTATGAGTTTGGGACCTTCTTCGAAGATGACGACGGCACCATGGTGGGCAGCCCGGGTGGCTCCATCAGAGAGTGTGCAGCCCCTTCTCCCGTTCTCCGTGAAACACCTCGCCCTTCCGTCGAGTCGAATCTCCTGCAACGGCGCCAATCGACTTTCCCGAACAAGGGCGTCCCGCAGCGCCTCCCAGGCAACCGCGAGATGACGCTCAAAATGACGTTGACGCGGCCTGACTTGCGTAATGACTCTCCTACTTCTTCGACATCTTCCAAGGACCAGAAGGATCCCCTGCGACTTGCCGAGCTGCCACCACCAGATCGCACCCAGCTCCTCTGGAGTGACGATCTGGATGAGCAAGGCATGGTCAAGAAGATGTGGCGCCGACTTCGGCGTCGTGTGTGATTGTTCCTCGGACATCCATTCGCTCTTTACTATAATACTCTCTTTACTTGTTTTTTTTTTGTCCAGGTCATTCGTTCGCGCGAACTGATTTCATATACCAGGCGTCCCAGGATTTCTGCATTTCAGCGATTTCACCTTGAAGGTTTTCTGTATCTAGTTCGCAGCGTTGTACATAAGTGTTGAACATGATCACATTTTGAATTATTCCTTGTTTCCAGCTAGGCAAAAGTAGCTCTTGTAAATTCAAGGTTCGAGCCATGGTCGGAGCCCGCGATATCCACGGTTCGCCGGAGCTATCGGATCGCGATAAGCTTGCACGTGACAGGGAGCTTTCAGCCTGGAGGCCACGCAGCTCCGTCATCATCGTGTTTCATTCCTTTCGACTACTCATTTCAACGTTCCAGCGACCTCCTCCATCCATTGACTGTATCTGAATCATCTACCTCTGGAAATCAGATGCCTCTGCAGCACCGGTCATGATCCCACGGTGGCTGCTGCTCTCATTGAGCCTGCTGCTGGCCTGGGCCAGCCTCGCAGTAGCAGGCAACGATCCCAAAGTGGTCACACACAAGCTTAACACGCCGCCGACAGACCTCTTCTACTTCCACGGGACGAACACCATCCTCTACCGCGACGAACGCGAAACGGCACACGTCTCCTTCGACGGCGGCGAGAAATGGGACGTTATCAAGGGCAAGGAGGGCACAATGGAGGGTGCCGCCCTGTTTATATACAAGCACCCTTATGATGACGACCGCGCTTATATTCTGGGCAAGGACGGGAGGCATTGGATCACCACTGATCAAGCGAAGACTTGGAAGCCGTTCAAAGTCGACCTTCAGCTCTCCATGTTCAGCTCCCCGCTTGAGTTCAACGGGTGGGATGCGAAGAAGGTCATCTTCATGGGAGCGGACTGCTCGTTGCCGTTCTGTCCGCCTCGCACTTTCTACACGACCAATGACTTCGTCGATGTGAAACCCCTGCGTGAGCTGACGCTCCAGTGCATGTGGGCTGCCAGCCGCCCGCAGTTCGGGCAGAACATCGACGTTCCAAAGTCAATTGGCGATCGAGTCATGTGTGTTGTCCCAGGGTTGCGCGGACCGTTCGACCACACTGTGACCGAGCGACTCATCTACTCGGATAACTACTTCAAGGATGATGATGATGGAGTGGATGCGAAGCTCGATCACGGACGACCATTGAGCGGAGTTAGCGCGCAGATCCGATCCGTGACCAAGTACTTGGTCGCGCGAATTCAATCCCGCGGAACTCAGGAACAGGCACTCTACGTCAGCGACGACGCGACAGTGTGGCATCGCGCAGAGTTTGGTACGCACCGTATTGAAGAGGACGCATATACCATATTGGAAAGCACGAACTACAGTATCCAGATCGACGTTCAGACGACCATGCACAAGAACCGCATGGGAAGTCTTTTCTCGTCCAACTCCAACGGCACTTATTTCACTCGCAACATCGACCATACCAACCAGGATTTGAGGGGATTTGTCGACTTTGAGCGGGTCACTGATATTCAGGGCATCACCATCGTGAACACGGTCAAGAATTGGGAAGAAGCCGCGAAGTCCGATTCAAAGGAGAAGAAGCTCGTTACCAGTATCAGCTTTGATGATGGAAGAACTTTCCAGTCTCTCAAGGCTGACAAAGATAACTTGCACATCCACTCCATGACTACGTATCTCGAGATGCTCAAGCTGCCAATGCCTGGCCATAGAATGTTTTCCAGTCCCGCCCCGGGATTGGTCATGGGAGTGGGAAACACCGGTGATCATCTGAAAGAATACACAGACGGTGATCTGTATGTGTCCGACGACGCTGGGTTGACTTGGCGACGCGCACTGAAGGGCCCGCACCGTTATGAGTTCGGTGACCAGGGTGGTGTGATTCTCGCTGCCAGTGATAGCAAGACAAACAAAGTGCAGTACTCCATCGACCACGGCAAAGAATGGGAAACAATCACTTTGGATCATGAGATTGTCCCTCTCTACATCATCTCGACCCCCGATTCAACCAGTCTCAAATTCCTGCTTGTTGGCATCTCAGCCGAGAAGGATGAAAAGATCATCATGAATTTCATCGATTTCGACAATCTGCATGAGCGCGAGTGTGGCTCCGGTGATCTGGAGGAGTGGACCGCCCGGCTGGACGAGAAGGGTGAGCCTGATTGCCTGATGGGGCAGAAGCAATTCTTCCACCGTCGCAAGTCGAGCGCGGACTGTTTCATCAAGAAGGAATTCGCCATCGCTGGCCCCGAGTTCAAGCCCTGCAAGTGTTCCGCGGAAGACTTTGAATGCGACTACAACTTCGTTCGCAGTGAGGATCGCAAGGAGTGTGTTCCTGCGGTTCCGTTGACTCCGCCGGCTGGGAAGTGCAATGAGCCCACTGATAAGTACATGGGTCCCTCCGGCTGGCGGTTGATTCCCGGCAACGCCTGTATCCGCGAGGGGGGCGAGGACCTTGAGAAACAGGTTGAGCGCTCGTGCTCGAATAGCACAGGATCCGTCCCGGGTGTTGCGGATGGCAAGCCTCGCGCGGGCAAGCCGCACACCGTCTCTGCCAAGCAGACCATGTACTTCTACCTTGAGCGACAAGCTAGTAACACCGGAACTGATGAGACTATTCTCATGCTCACTGACAAGGCTGAGCTCTACATCTCCCGCGACCATGGTCACAACTGGAAACTTGCTGTCAAGGACAAGATTGTCGAGATGTCTCAGCATCCTTACTTCAGTGACGGTGCCTTCTTCATGACTGACAGCAAGAAGGTTTGGTACACCATCAACCATGGAGACTCCTTCCACGACTTCACCGCACCCAGTCTGCCTAACAAAGAAAACATCCCGACACTTTCTTTCCACGAAGAAAAGCAAGATTCCTTGATCTGGATCGGCAACAAGGACTGCGATGGGAATGAATGTCGCTCGGAGGCATACATCACCGACAAGCGTGGCGCTAGCTGGGATCCATTGCTTATTGGAGTCGGCAAGTGCGACTTTGCAGCGCACGAGGGCCGTAACAACAGCGAGAACTTGGTTATCTGTGAGCAGTACAAGGGCGAGGAGAAGAAGAACGACCGACAACTGGTCTTCAGTGACGACAAGTTCTCCACCAAGGAAACACCGTACGAAAACATCGCTCACTACGGCACGAAGAACGACTTTATTGTCGTGGCCTGGTACGGTAGTGCCGAGAAGACTTACCTGAATGCTAGTGTCAGCGTCGATGGTCGCAATTACGCTGACGCCCACTTCCCCTTCAACGTCAACGTTCCTTCGTACACCATCCTCCAGAGCTCTCCGCATGCCCTGTTCCTGCTCGTCGGCGCTGGCAGCTTCGGCTCTCTTGTCAAGTCGAACAGCAACGGCACCTACTTCGTGCAGAGTCTCGAGGCCGTCAACTTGAATGAGCGTGGTAACGCCGACTTCGACCGCATGGAGGGCCTGGAAGGTGTGCTTGTCGCCAATGTCGTGTCCAACGCCAACGAGGTTCAGACCAAGGGCAGTGCCAAAAAGCTTCGCACTGTGATCACGCACAATGACGGAGGCCAGTGGGCGTTCGTGCCGCCTCCGGCCAAGGACGTCGACGGCAAGAACTTCGATTGCCCAGTCACCGACGGCGAGGGCACTGATCACTGTGCCCTTCACTTGCACGGCTACACCGAACGCCGTGACTTCCGTGACACGTCGTACTCGGGCTCCGCCATCGGACTGATGCTTGCGCTGGGCAACGTTGGCCCCAGCCTCGGTCCTGTCTCTGACGCGGATACATTCCTCACCACTGACGGAGGTATCAGCTGGACCCAGGTCAAGAAGGGTCAATACATGTGGGAATATGGTGCTGCGGGCTCGGTGATCGTTCTCGTCGCCGACCGCAAGGCTACCAAGGTTGTACATTACACGCTCGACGAGGGCGCCACCTGGAACGAGTTCCAGTTTGCAGACAAGGAGCTTGTCATCGACGATATCTCTACCGTTCCGTCCGACACCTCCAAGAACTTCCTTCTCTGGGGTATGGACGGAGGCAAGCGAGTGACTATTCCCTTGGACTTCAGCGGCATCTGGAGTCGAGACTGCAAGGACGATGAAAATGACTACTTCACGTGGACCCCCAGCCATCCCTTCCAAGAACAAAACTGTCTCTTTGGCCACGTCCAGGAGTATCATCGCAAGAACCCCAAAGCCGAATGTTGGAATGCCTGGCGGGAGCCTCACATCCACAGCATCGGCCGGAACTGTACATGCACGCGAGCCGACTTCGAATGGTAAGTTCTCCAACCCAATCACTCAAACCCAGAACCCAGACTAACATTCATTCTCTCAGTGACTACAACTACGAAATGCAAAGCGACGGCAGCTGCGGTCTCGTCCCCGGCTTGCCTAAACCCAACCACATCACCCAATGCTCCGCCGACCCCGACCGCGTCGAGTACTGGGAACCCACCGGCTACCGCCGAATCCGCCAAACCACCTGTGAAGGCGGCCTGACGCTCGACCAAGACGTCTCGCGCCCCTGCCCGAACAAGGAAGAAGAATACAACAAGAAACACGGCATCAGCGCCGTGGGTCTGTTCTTCGCGATCGTGATCCCCATTCTCGCCGCCGTCGCCGTCGGCTGGTACGTGTACACGCACTGGGACGGCAAATTCGGTCAAATCCGTCTGGGCGAGGGCAGCGTCACTTCCAGTCGCGATGCCCTAGCGATCCCCGTTGCTATTATCGCGGGCTTGGTGGCTGTCGCGCAGGCGGTGCCGCTTCTGTTTAGCAGTTTGGCGCGCAGTGCGGGCGGGTTGTTCAAGAGAGGCCAGCGTCCTTATGCGACGCGTGGCTCGTTCGCTGCTCGGCGGGGAGATTACTCGCACGTTGTGGACGATGAGGATGAATTGTTGGGTGCTGATGATTTCGATGATGAAGAAGAAGCTTGAATGTTAGATTAGGAGATATATCAAGAACCTTGGAATTATATTTGGATTCTATCTATTTCAACTGTTCGGGTCCGAAAGAATCGGGGAGTAGCTAGATGTGTTAGTAGTCTTTTTAATCTGTATCTGTTTATATGTTCCACTCACCTCATCCATGGTCATCACCTTGTGGTTACCCTCGCCGTCATACATGTAGACCGGGAACTGCGGCCCGGTGAACTCGCGGATACTACTGTCCGTTAGCAACACCCCCGTCACCTCCAATGAAACAACTCACAATTGTCTACACATTCCACAAGGCGAGGCAGGAGGACTGATATTGGTGGCAACTGCAAGCGCCTTGAAGTCTTTGTGTCCGGCCACCTGCATGGTCATTAGTACGGCTTCGTCCCCGCGAACGCTTCACTTACCACGGCTGTTCCAAAGGCCACGCGCTCGGCGCATGTTCCTACCGGATAGGCGGCATTCTCGACATTCGCACCGGTGATGAATTCACCGCTGGTGGTCAGGATGCATGCTCCAACTTGAAATTTGGAGTACGGGCCTGGATTGTTGTTAGGCTTGGGCTGTTTTTGGGCTTGTGTGTGTTTTTTATGAGCATACAGTAGGCAGTTGCCTTGGCGCCGATGGCCTTGGTGGAGAGAATCTCCAGTTCCTGAGCTGTGACTGACATGAGGACCTTGTGGCTACTGTTTCGTTTGTTTAAAATGGGCAGAAGAGGGCAGTGGGCAGCGGGGAATGAGGGGGAGTTTTATCCGCTACCCGAAAGACTTATCATTATCATTTCGGACTGCACTCGATCGCTAACATGTCTCAGATCATGCCAAATCTACTAAGACGCTACTCATCTTGGAACGGAGTAGCGCCCAGGTGCCTCCACACTGCCGCGCTATCGAGCTCCGTCTTCTGTCCGAGTGTCATCGTGAGCTCGCTCTGTCCGTCGCTCACATACGCCACACTCTTGCCCTGTCGCTCTGTTAGAAATTGATCAGAGGAAGGCTTCAGATCACTCACCAGTCCGACGGTTATCTTAGTCAACCCTTCCCACCACTTCTGTCGGTAACTGATCTGCGGGCGACCTTGGATGGACCGTACGATATTCTCGGAAACCGTCTGTCCCTGTTGCATGGCAGATCGTCCATTTTTTACTCCAACATCAAGAACATCCCCGGCAGCGTAAATGCGGCAGTGTCGATCATCGTGTACCTGCAGAGTTTCTTTCACTCGCAGATGGCCTGAGGGACTGAATGCACTGGGATCCAGGAACCGAACGAGATCGGTGTTCGGCTTTTGGCCAGTGCATTTGACCTGACTCGTCAGATTCGGTCTTGAATAGCGCCAATATCTTCATTGAATTATACTCCGTACTCACCAAGCAGTCAAAGTGGATTGTTCGATCACTCAGCGCAATTTCGCCAGTGACTCCCTCTGGAATGGCAGGCCTCTCTCCCAACACCAGATCCACTCCTAACACTTCCATCTCTTTCTTGACAACATTGTGCATCTTCTCCCCAAACCCCTCACCGAGCAACTTCTTGTGTGAGTGAATCAGAGTCACGTTTTTCTTGGGGAAATGCGACTTCAGATCCGTTGCCAACTCCACACCAGCTGCACCACCACCAATAACCACAATATCCTCCGCCCGCTCAAATCGCTTCTGCTGTCCCCGCAGTGCGATCATCCCCTCTTCCTTGGAATCCCAATCCACTCGCGACGGAAGCCGCGCCGAGGAACCGGTAGCGATGACCAGGTATTCGTAGTCGATCCAATCCCCCGATAATACTTGCACTTTACCACCGGTCTCCGTCGGCTGTATCGCAGTCACGGTATCGTGGATCCACAAGCACGCCCCATCCGGTCCTTTAATATATGGCGAATAAGGAATGAACGCTTTGTGTTCATGGCCCTCGACCACACAGAATCGGGGCAGAACCCAAGTTAACTGGAAATGAGAGTTCTTCTCAATGACAACTACTCGGTAGCCTGTGGGAAGCGAGTTGGCGAGACAGCGCGCGGCGTGGTAGCCGGCAAACGAGGCGCCGATGACCAAGATATTCTTGCTGTCGATCTGCTTGTAGGTGTGTCTATGGATGATGCTGGTGAGTTTCCATCGTAGTGAGGAGAGGCCTACGCGTAGTACCACGCCGATTAATTTGGTGATGAGGATAACCTGAGAGAGCATGTTGCATTAGAGAAGAGCAATCTGATATGGTTCTAAGAATTGGTGATATAGAGAGCTTAAAGTAATAAATCTCGATTGCTTCGAAATAATAAAACCTCCATGGAATCTCCGCGGATGCCGAGGTCGGAGCGTGGGCTGACTCGGCATGCATCTCGGCCAGTCCCAATCACAAAAACATATCAATCCACATATCACTGTTATGTGACCCATCAAGCTCATTTCTCGACCAGTGCGATGGTCTAACTTCGAACACATCACAGCTAACTATGAAAGCAGCTTGCATCGCCTCTGCGACCCCCTTAAGCCCACTTTCCAATCAGTGCCATGATGCCAGCTCCCAAGAGAGTGCAGCTGACCATGAAAAGCAGCTTGGATCGCCTCTTCGTCCGATCAGGATCAAACAGAAAGTCGCGAGCAAGCAATTCAACCAGGCTGGTATAGATGAGAATACCAGCGGAGATGGCATTCAACACGCCTTGGATGATGAGCGACACCTTGGATCCGGGGGCATAAGTCGTGCGCACACCCAGCCCAATTGCAATGGAGACGGGAGTGGTCAGTCCATAGAGCGCACAGAGGATCCAGGGCAGCCAGGTATGTTTGCCGAACGGGATGGCGGACATTCGGGCGCCAATACCCAGTCCTTCGAAAGATTGATGGAAAACAAGCACCGGGTAGAGGGTGGCGAACTCCGAGCCTGTGACGCCGAGATTCAGTCCGATGATCACGGAGTGGAAGATGATGCCGAATTCGAGGAGGAGGAAGGCGGCGATCTGTTGGCGGAACGAGCGCTCGGCGATCACGGTCTCATCTTCGGATGCCCACGTCGCCACGCCGGCCGTTTCTTTCGATGGAGATTCGTCCGACGGGGTAGCTTGTTGGGTAGCTTGCTGGATGAAGACATTGGTTGCTTCTTCGTCTTTGTGGATCCCGTACTTGTGCTCGACGTAGACCTCGGCGGCCAGGTCCAGCAGGAAAATAATCGCCACCGAGGCGAGAACGATGGCTGCACACCACGAGTACTCGCCCCAGTATCCAGAGACGCCGACACAGGTCTTGGGGCCAATCCGCTTATAAGCGGGATCGAGGAGGTGGACAAATGCCGTGGCCAGGATGACACCGGTGCCGAAGTATCGGGCGAAGACGTACACGCTTTCTGGGATCTTCCAGGTTGGCATGCGCTGCGAGACAACGGGGAAGACGGTAAAGGCAGAGGAGACGAAGAGAATCACGAAGATGGAGGAGATGCGGGCTCCCAGGTGTCCGTTGTAGTCATTCTCCGAGACGGCGAAGTAGCAGAGGACATCTTCCTTGCTGGCCGTGGTCAGGTTGACTTGGGTTGGATCGAACATCTTGGCCTGAGATTTGGATGTTCTGGTTGTGTTCTTTTCTCGCTTTATACCGATCCCGATGAGGACCTTGGGATGGGAAGCGAGCACGAAACGGCTCAACCTTGTTGCCTAGCACAGTGCGATGGGTAGACGTTGCAAGGCGTCTCTTAGACCCGTAGTTTCAGAGTCTGCTAAGCTCTTAGTCTGGACACCAAGTGGGTCGCAGTGCGTAGGGCTGAGTCTGTAGGGCTGAACTCCGGATTACTTCGGAGTGTTTTGGAAAGCTGAGCGAAGGGACAGCAGAAAAGAAATAGAAAAAAAAGAGAACACAAATTGAGTGAGAGGAAAAGTGCCACAGATCCTTTTTTTGTCCGTACTGAAGAGCAAGACTTGAAGTGAACGAGAGCAGTCTCTTGGTGAGTGAGTACCTCGTGGGTTAGTGTCTCGGGGATTTCGTTGGTATGACATTTCCCTTTCTCTCGACTCGCCAATATTGCCTGGACTGTGGAGATAGAGGGATATCTCGGCAAAAGCTTGGATATGTTGGATTGGGTTTCATTGACTCCATTTGACGAGTTGTCTTGTATTCCACCATATCACCTCAACCACTTGACCCCTCCTCTCATGGCCCCATTGGTGCCATGCCATCCAGGAATGTATTTAGCTCATAGTTTAGAGCTGGTAAAATATCGCACTCGGTTAGTTTAGCCTAGGGGTTCCAATGTTCAGATGTATAACTAGCACCTGGGCTGTAAGGGGAGCCTACAGAAAAGCGAAGGGAGGGAGAAGATGTCCATTCCTAGCTATGGCCCTGTCTAAAGATAGGGTCTGTCAGGACTGACTAAGCCGCCTGACAGGTTCCCCCCCGTGAAGCAAAGCGAGCGTCCGCGCGAGTATAATAGTAATAATGATAAAAAGCAAACAGAAATAGCTGTAAGTAACGTCGAAAAGCAAACAGACGGCTCGAAACAAACTGTAAGCACCATATTAATCCTCGTCCTCCTTAGGATCCTTATTCTCCTTAAAAAGCGCTAGGTAGAATGACTCTACAACCTCACGCATCTTCACTAGACTGCGAGCTGGTAGTTCAGCTATACGTTGCAACAGAATCTTCTTATCTACTGGTACTATCTCTAGCTCTATCTAACGGGTTATAGCCGCTACGAGCTCTTACACCACTTTAGTAAACTGGTTATCCACTACTTTTCTGGCGGTGATAATATCATTAGCTAGGCCCTTAAATATAAGATTTTCTAATATAATCTACTATATATCGCTTTTAAAGAAAGATAATGTTCTCTAGTCCTTCTTAGGTTTTTTAGTACTAGCATCTAGGGGTAGATAAGCTAGCTTTTTTTTTAGAATCTTTAGTAACTAGTCTTTTATCTAGTCTAACAGCTTAGTATCTACACTGTATAATCTCTTTTATTTCTTTTATAAGATGAGAAGCTACTAGATAGTCATAACTAGTAACTGTTAGCTTATAATAAATTACTAGCTTAGTAAAATGAAGTTTTTTATAAAGTTAATCTATTCGTCTTATAGTAGATTGTAATTCTATAAACTATGATTATAGCTTTTTATAATTACTGTGTTAACCTTATTAATAATATTAAGTATCTTCTTAGCCTTATCTAGTATATTAAGAAAGTCTAGTAAGCTAAGAATCTTAATCGCTTTATATAAGGACAATCTATTCTATATTATAATATACTTATATAGGTTACTATTGATTTCCTAGTCTCTCTTATTTATCAGCCTCTTCATTATAGTCTAACAAAACTAAAAATTATAGAGCTACTAAGTTATAATAAGGATATAGGGTTTGTCTTTATTAGCTAGATAGAAGATAATATCTAAAACATTCTTAGGATTTAATATATTAGTATTAGCGATAACCTAATAAATATCTAGATTATTAACTATATTAACAAATATAACAATAGAACTGAAATAAAAGTAGACTATATTAATAAGATTTAATAGTAAAGCGTATAATATTAAACCCTAGTTTTAATTATTATCCCTAAATATATAGCTATTATTATGGATAGCTATAAATAGCACCCTATTTATAAGATATAAAACTAGGCTTCCATTTAGTAGTTAGAAAGTATAGGACAGTCTATTAAAATTAAAATCACAGGATTAAAAGATTATATATATTAAGATAGTTATTCTATAAAACACTTTAAACAAGAACATATCTATTAAATAAATAAAAAATAGAAAAAGTTAAAAGATATTAGGCTAAAGCTTATTATATATTAGACTATTCTAGATACTAGCGTTATTAAGGATATTATTAAAATTCTTTAATATTAAAATAATAATTAAAGGCGCTATAGTTTATATTTATATCTTAAGAATTAAGAAGATATTAAAAGCTATATTCTATTGTGATAGATTAATTATTCTAGCTAAGATTATTATGTTTGATAGCTTATAAAATATGATATAAGATTTTATATTAGAGCGTTTAGTTATAGTCTAGATATCTATCTAAGATTTAAAGCTTTTAATATTCTTTATATAAATTAATAGAGATATTTTAAGCTTAAGAATTAATAATTTATTTATTAGCTACTTAGTGTTTATAAAAGCTTTAAAAGGTTTTTTTTGATTTTTAGTAATCTTAGAAATGCTATTATTACTTATCTTTTCCTTTTTTTTTGATTTTATTAATATCTTTTTTACTTTTAATAATATAATGGGCGCCTAATAGTAGTACAATAGATAATAAATATAGTTAAGATAAAAAGAAAAGTAGAAAGTTAAAATAAAAAAGTAAAAATAAAAAAAAGATTTAGTAAATCGCGAAATAAAAAAGTTTAAAATTTAGAAAACTTATAATATAATATATTTAAGTAAAAAAAAATGAGAGAAAAAAGAAAAATAAAAATAAAAAAAAAGAAAAGAAAACGAAAAAATATAAACTAAGAAAGTCTAAAAGCTTATAAAATAAAAATCAGTAAAATTTGCGATATTAGGTTAGTAAATAAAAGTAAGATATAGTATAGATAAAGGATATAAGATAACTATATATAACCTAGTAGATTAAGTAAACAGCTAGATTAATCTATAAGTAGCTTTATTATACTATATATCTTTAAACTCTTATAATAATTCCTTCACCTCTTAAAGATTATTTATAAATAACTACTTATTATCTATTAAACTCTATCCTATCCAACAGACTAAATACTTAATCTACTTCTAATATAAACTATTAGTTTATAGTCTACTAAGAATATATACTATTCTTTTAGTAATAATTCTATTAATATCGAAACACTTCTTATCTAGGAAATAGTTATCTATTATAAGCTAATATTCACCTATATCCTATTATCCTTAGGAGTTATCTTCCAGTAAGTATAGCTTAAGATACTTAATACTAATAACTAAGTAGATATTCTAAAACTCTAATAAATCAAAATAGTATACTAAATAACCTACCCTTTCTAACACCTAAAAACACTTAATATATTATAGGGCGAGCTTAGGTAATATCTAGACTAACTTTTAGGAGTAATAGCTATAACCAAGATATAAGTAAACCTAGTCCCTAACCTAGAAGAATATCACCTAATAATAACAATTATAATAGTACTTTATACATATCACTATATACACTAGTAACTAGTACATATTAAACTAAATAGTAAAATCCTAAACCATATCTATTAAATCTAGCAAAATAAAATCCTAGACTTAATATAGCTTAAATCTATATAAGATTTACTATAGGGAATAGCTAGTTATTATATTAACTAATATATTAAATATAGCCTGTAAAACTAGAAGTCATAATTCCTAGTTAAGATTATTAGGATATATTATATAAAAATAGTGAAATATAATTTCCACTATCTAGTTTATTCTTTTAAACTAACTATCTATTTAGAGATAATATAATATTAAAAAAAAAGGTCTATATAAAGATTCTTAAAAATATATTTTTATACGCTTTAAATAAAATAAGGATCCCTATCGCTAATTATCATTATAGACATTCCCTAGTTCTCTTAGCATAAGCTATCAATTACTATAATAGCCTATTGCTTAGTAAGCTAATTAGTATGACCTATTAGGAGTAAAGTAGCTTTAGATATCTTATAGGTTATTATAAGTAATATATTATTCTTTTTAAAGGTTATTAGTAGGCCTATAATAAAATCTATTATAATTGTATAGAATAGTAAGGTTAGTAGTATAATAGACTATAACAATCTATAAGACTAGTACTATCTAGTCTTATTCTGTAGATATTCTAGATAGTGTTAGATATACTACTTTAATAGCTTATAGTTTTTATAGATTATTAGGTTTCTTAACTTTTTTTATAATCTTTTTAGACTAAGATAGCTCTAGCAATTATATATCAGCTTGAATATATATTATATTAATTCTTAAGAGATATATAATTTATAGTAGTCCTAATTAATCCTAGACTAAAGAAGGTCTTCCTCGTCTAGATAGAATAGGAGGTTAGTATGATTTTTTAGGGTGTGTTTATTCTTAGTCTATAAAATTGTAATTAAAGGCTTTTAATAAGAGTCTATCCTATACTTTACTTAGAGATAGTTTTTAAATATGTTACTTATTTGTAGTATAATAATAGGAAATATTGTAGTTATTAGATTACTAGTTTTATATATGTCTATAATATCTAGTAATATTATTAGTAATATGGTGGCTGTTAGAGTTAGATTGATTTTCTTCCATACGCTATCTATAATATTTTTAGAAGATAAAGAGATAGTGAATAAATGATAGATAGTTTTGATAACGTGTTAGTGATCTTATTAGACTTACTAGATTAGTAGAAAACGTATATATGGAAAGTTTAGATATACTAAGAGATCTAGATAAGATATAGATTAAATTTTTTAACTTAGATTAATTTTAAGTTTATATTTATAGTAATCTTTACTATAGTATTATAGTCAGTATAGATAATAGATAGGAGATCTTCTAGCGCTGACTTAATTATTGGCTGGATCTTTTAAAGGATCTATATTAAGTATGTTATTTCTAGCTCTATAAGCTAGTAGTTATATTCTAGGGCTATTAGTTTATGACTTAGGAATATAATAGGTTTAATCGCTATTGTTAGTGGTGGTTTTAATAGGTTAATAGGTTTTGTCTAGGTCTAAGTATAGTATATAACAACTCTAAATCTTTTTATCTTTAAAGTATTAACGTTAAGAAATAACTATTTTTTCTAATTAAAGTGGTATAACTATTATAAGTTATAAAATTCTTTTTATAAAATATTGAATATTTCTAGCTTGGCCTAGAATAGGTTATTAAAGATAGTCTATCTTAAAAATCCTTTTCTAGTAAGGCTTACGATTAGACTACTATGTAATAGCATTATTTTCTATATCTATAAGGATGTAGTTTTTGTAGCGTAATACTTAATAAAACTCTATAAAGCGTTTATTATGCTAAGATATATCTTAAGCTACTAGTAGATATAAGAAAATTGTAGCGCTAGAATAGCCTATAACTACTTATTCTTTATTAATAGACTATAGTTATTAATATATTATTCTAATATTACTAGTATAAAGAAACTAATAAAAGTCTTAGATGGTTTAAGGAATATTTTGTAAGATGTTAAGGTAGAGAGAATAAAATATAAGATCTCTAAATATTTTTAAAAGATGTTTATTATAACAAAAATATCATTAATATAAGCTCTATACTACTTTTTGATAGGTTATAAAATTCTATTTATTAATCTCTGGATGTAGGTGACTGAATTTTTATTGCTTATTATCACGATTTTTATTATCTTGATTCTTTGATGATTAACTATCTTTTGATATTTTAGTAAGTCTAGGTGTATATGATACTAGTAATACTAGGTGTTATAGTTGAATATTGTTAAGAAGATCTTATCTATGTATAATTTATAGATATTATTTGGTATAGTAAATAGGTAAATATCGTTTTATAGTATTATGTTAAATCTACAGCTATTAATAACTATATAAGATATATTAGTAGATATTCTGTTAGGAAGTAAAATCTTTTTTTATACAACAAAAATGGGATATACTATTAAGATATATTTAGTAGTAAATTTTATTTTATCTTTTTAATATAATCTGTTATACACTTTATTAATAACCTTCTAATCTTATAAGCTATATTTATAAACTTATAGCTTTAGTAGTATTACTCCTAGTTTTAGTAGGAGGGTTATCTATTATTCCTTAAGAATATTAACTATTAAGCTCTCTATCTAAATATTAGAAAACTACTTAAGTAAAGCTATCAGCTTATGTTGTGAGACTTTAATAATTATATAAACTATTATTTTATACTCTATTTAGCTTTAGAAATTCTTATTAATTACTGAAAATTCTAATTCTAATTTAAAAATTATATGATATACTAGCTTTTTATATAAGATGGTTATCTTTTAGTAGTCTAGCTTTACTATATATGCTATAGTAAGCTTTATTTTAAATAGTATACTAATATAATCATATTATCTAATAGCGTAAGACACTAGATCTGTGTTTATGAAATTCATTACTAAAAAATTGGTACTTATAATCTTAGCTATTATAGATATGGTGTGGTCTAGCCTAGGCTAGAAGATAAATTCATAATCTAGTAAGTCTATCTTCAGTTTTACTAGAACTGAGATACTCTTATCTAGCTATAGGATAACCTAGCGAGCTATATAAACTAGTTATGTCATAATCCTATAAAATTTAGTATAGACTTCTATTAGAAAAACCTAAGACTGATAGCTTATAATTATACCTTAGTACTTATTAAAATCTAATATAAACTTGTAATATGCTATCATATTAATACTAATTAGCAGTTTAGTATTTAGATTATCTACTAGATATACTACTATATAGATCTTAGATTAGCTTATTAGACTAGAAAAAAATAAATCTATTTTGATGTAAAAAGATAATATATGGTTTGAATTAATACTATATATCGCTACTAGGTAATTTAAAAATTGCTTAGTTGGTAAATAGACTGCTAGCTTAAAGTTAATTAGCGTTATAATATAACTAGTATCTAGATATATATTTATAACTGTGGTAAGTGTATATAATCTTATAAAAGTAGTTACATAGCGCTATAAGTAAAAAGAATATTCTACTACTTCCTATAATAATCTGTTAGACTCTATCACAGTCTATTCTAATGCGAAATTTACCATAGTCTCTAAAGAGAGTGCTGCTATAGTGGGGCTCTTGTAGTTCTAGAGATAGGTGTGTAACTAGTTGTTAGATGTGAAGACCTAGGTATAATATAAATATGTTACTGTAAACTCAGACTCTACTATATAAGCTATAATATCAGGTTCTATATCTAGCTCTATAATAGCGTAGCCTAAACTATAGTTGTTATTAGACTCTTAGATGTTAGCTATATAAGCGTTATACTTATTGTAATAACAGTCTTACTTTACTACTATGTTAGTATTTATTTAGGTTAGATTAGTAGGTGTAGGTGTGATATCTATTAAGTAGGCTTTAGATTATTTAGGGTGTTTCTACAGCTTCTTAGAATAGTACTAATTGTTAACTAGTAGTTTCTATATCTTTTCTAGTTCTTTAATAAGTGGATTATACTTAACTTACTTTCTAATAGATTAGTAGTAGCTAAGTAGAGAAGCTACCTAAAGTTGTTAAAAGAAGTTAAAATTAGATTAGTAGTTTTATAGATGATAGTTATGATTATATTTATTAGATTTAATAAGAGAATCTTCTATTCTATTAACTTTAAGTTATAAATAATAATCTAAAAAACTAATTTATAGCTAGAGTCTAGGTTAAACTATATATTATTAATTATCAGCTTACTCTTTCCAGTTTATAATATAATATTCTAGCTATAGAAGTCACTCTACTATTTTAATTTTAGCTATTAGAACTAGTATAACATTTTATATACTAAGATCTAGATTCCTCTATATATAGTTAAGCTTATCTTAATCTAAATATAAAGTATCTAAAAAGGATACTAAGTAGATTATCTTAATTATAAAAGAGTAGGCTGTTATATCTAATATAATCTCTAGCTATCTAAACTTTATATTGTTAATTAAATGGAGTGTTTTATTATATAGTATTTTCTAGTGTTTTTTTAAGATATTTAGCTAGCTGAATTCTATTATTAGATTAAAAGTTTGAAATACTTTATATTCTAATTTACTTAATTTATATATATACTAGTTTACTGTATTACTATATAGATAAAAGGATAAATTAGTATAGATAATATCTTACAGTTTTAAGGTTACTAGATCTTATATCTAATTATAGAAAGAAGTAATATCCTAGAAGATAGTTATACTATACTATATGACTACTGTATTGAGGTTAGGTATGTTAGGGTTGAATAATCTAATATTAGTAACTTTCTATATATTGTTGATGGGATCTGTAGCGTTTCTGGGAGGTCTAGTGGGACTTCTTTTACTAGTAGGGCTAGGAGGATTTTATAAGCTCTCAATAAATACTAGATCTATTAAGATCTTCTTTATCGCCTCTTATAAAACTTAACAGTTCTATATAGAACTTATAACAGCGGTCTATATACTATAAAAGTAGTACACTATCTTATCTATTTAAGTAATATATAAGTGGTTCTAGTGCTAGATTTATATATCTAGAGAATTAAAGATAATAGGGTTAGTGATAATATCTAGTAGATCTACTAGATTATTAGAAATAGGTAAAAAGAATAAAGTATTTAGCGCTATTCTCTTATATAGGGAGGTAGTTATAGATAGAAGTACTAATATGGTAATGGTAATAAGTAGATTAGTTATGGCTACAGTTAGTGTAGATATAATAAGAGTTAGAATCTTAGATAGAGCTCTAGTTAGAAATAGGGTTTTAGAAAAAGCCTTAGAAAGAGCTTTAGAGCTAGCTGTCAAGCTGTGATTTCGAGACTATTACTTTGGTTTTAGTTAGCCTAGATCTTTATAGACTGTAGTAGAAATTGGGTCTAGGAATCTTAGGTAGTTGGCTAGGCGGATAAATCCGTAGACTGCTGTGTTTAAAGAGAGACGATCGATCTCTTAGCTTGTAGGAAAAGGGTCTTTAAGGGCTAGTAGCTGCATTGGCTTGTGGTTATTAAGAATTGCAGATAGGTGGGCTAGGGTACCAGCGTTGAATTGATCGGCCCAGGGTTGGGCTAGGTAGGTGTTAGATAGTGGGGGTAGGGTATTGTCACGTGATTCCCCCCTATAAGCTCGGAGTTGTTGGGCGATGGATACCAGGCGCAGCAAGCTACGCTCCGTGTTTATGAACCGAATTGCGTAGTGATTTTCGACAGATCACTTAACTGGCTCTAAGGAAGGCCTACTAGACGAAAAAGACAATGCTACCACCTGTAAGGGGAGCCTACAGAAAAGCGAAGGGAGGGAGAAGATGTCCATTCCTAGCTATGGCCCTGTCTAAAGATAGGGTCTGTCAGGGCTGACTAAGCCGCCTGACATGGGCAGTTCTCAGAGCTGTATAGTGATGGTACTCCGTTACTGAGCTGGCATTGTATCACATACTGTTACACAACATGAGAAATGGCCCTTCAATTACACTCTTTCTAGCCTTATATACAGAGGCATCTGGAAAAGAGAAAGAAAGAGAAAAAGAGGAAGAAAAGGACTCAGTCGTCGACAGGACTATACCATGACGTCATTATTAGGGCATTCGGGATTGAAACTGGCGCCGAACGGCTCAACTGACAAACCTCAAACAAATCTCACATTGCTGCAAAATCATGTTCGTTGAGATATTTAGTCTATTTAAACCCCCTGAAGTTGTTCCCTAGGCCGTCTACGCAAATCTATTCATCCCATTCCACCATGACTACCATTCTTATCACCGGTGCCACCGGCAAACAAGGAGGCTCGGTCATTGACAATCTACTGAAAAAGCAAGCCCCATTCAAGATCCTAGCTGTCACTCGGAATGCAAACTCCAGCTCGGCACAGAAGCTGGCCCAGAAATCAGACCAGATCACCTTGATCGAAGGAAACCTCGATGACCCAGCTGCCATCTTCGAAAATGCGAAACGCCAGTGTTCAACGCCAGTCTGGGGCGTTTTCAGCGTCCAGGTATGGGCGAGGAGTTATCCCCATATACACGTATTTAGCTAACATGTTCAGACCGCCAATCCAAAGAACGACGATGAAAAACGCCAAGGAATTGCCCTCGTAGATGAATCCCTCAAACAGAACGTCAAGTTCTTCGTGTACAGCTCGGTCGATCGTCACGGGACAGACTCGGACCATAACCCGACGCCAGTTCCTCACTTCATTCACAAGCACGAAATTGAGGCCCACCTCAAATACAAGGCTGAGCACAGCAATATGGAATGGTTGATCTTGCGCCCTGTCGCATTCTTTGAGAACTTCACCCCGGACTACTATGGCAAGGTGTTCACAACAGCTTGGCAAATGAGCCTGAAGGGAAAGCCACTTCAATTGGTTGCCACCAGTGACATTGGTTTCTTCGCATCGGCGGCGTTTATGAATCCGGAGGCGTCGAAGAATCATGCTATATCACTCGCGGGTGACGAGTTGACCTTCGATGAGATGGCAGAGAGTTTCAAGCGACTGACCGGCAAGAATGTGCCCACGACTTTCACCACGCCGGTGTGGTTGATGATGGCGATGGTCAAAGAATTGGGCGTGATGTTCCAGTGGTTCTTCGATCAGGGTTATGCTGCTGATGTGGCAGCTTTGAAGAAGCAGCATCCCGGGTTGAAGTCATTCGAGGACTGGTTGAAGGAAGATAGTCAATTCCAAGTTCTGTGATTGTGTTTATATCCATGTATTTCACTCTGTTCAAACATACCATAGTCAATATAATAATTAAACCGTCTTTTTTAGACTCTTTTGAGATGTCTTTTGAGATGTCTTTTTAGCCGTCTCGTGAGCCGTCTCGTGAGCCGTCTTTTGAGCCGTCTTTTTTCCTATTCTATATATATCTATATATATTAAACTTCATTCATTCAACTTCTCCACTTCTCCAACTACCATAACAGCCAGTCAAACAGGGCCCAAGTCCTTGCTCCAGAGCTGGACAGTTAGTGAGTATTCCCTCGGAAGAATACAAACTGGTTGAAAACTAACACGATTGATACAAGCTCGCCTGCCGAGGGAACGACCCGACGCGCCATCGGGACCCCACTTGAAGTACCGGTGGCTGTTTCGGGCACACAAGTGCAGAATTCTGGGGATTGGGCCACATATACAAGGTCTTTCCATGGAAAGTCGCACGCCGTGATAAGTTCGTGAAAACTGAGGCTATCAAATTGCTCATGGCGGCAGAGTCCCGCCGGGAACCCGCACAGCGTTCTTCTACCGGGTATACCGGCAAGCGACTTGATGAACGTGTGGGCAGCCACGCTGCAAACGTCGAGTCCATCCTCACCCAAGTGTTTGGGGATATCTCACCTCAGGAATGCACTAGCTGCATGAAGGGAAATGGCCCGTGGGCACTCTACGTGCGGTTCCACGATGTCGGCCGGACGGTTACGGCATATGAAAACTGCCAGTGGAATGGGAGCAAGAGCCGCTGCGACCTCTACGTACCCCCGTCGACGGGGAAGTCGTTTGAGGACTGGTTGAAGGAAGATAGTCAATTCCAAGTTCTCTGATTGTGTCTGTCTCCCTGGGTGTATATTAGGCCTTCAGTCGGTTCCAACGTGAAATAATGTAAGTGTACAGAGTGTGGAAAGACTGGCCCATTGATATGATATAATCAGTTCGGTTGGAGAAGAAAAGGAACCGGCTGATAGAAAAGACAGTAGAACATCGCTGGAACTACTTGTTCTGTCGTCTTTTTCCACTTTAGATTTTCTGTGCTCTCCTTCTTCCAACTTCTCTCTCCCAACTTCTCTTTACTCTTTCCACTTCACCACTTCACCACAATGGCATCGTCCACACCACCAAATACCCAACCAGCGATAAACCGCGGTCTGGTACTAGCGCCACAGTCAGACGCCTAGTGAGTATTCCCCAAGAATGTGAGGATACCGTTTGATAACTAACATGACAAGCTCACCCGCGGAAGAGACCACCCACCGCAGCATTGGTGATTCCTTCACAATTCCGCAAGCTGTAGCTGGAGGGGAAATATTACCACCTGCAGCCTGGGCAGAATACACCAAGAGTCTGCCATGGAAGGTCGCTCGTTTTGGCAAGACTGGCAACCCCAAAACTGCCGCACTCAGATTGCTTGTGGGGGCCGAGTCCCAACGAGAGCCCACACAACGCTCGTCTACGGGATACACTGGCAAAAGACTCGATGAGCGCGTGGGCGCCAGTGCCGCCAACGTCGAGTCCATCCTGACCCAAGTGGTCGGGCACATGTCACCTCAAGAATGCACCAGTTGCCTGAAGGGACAGGGCCCTTGGGCCCACTGTGTGCGGTTCCACGATCCTGACCGCACAGTCACGGCGTGTGGCAACTGCCAATGGAACGGCAAAAAGCAACGCTGCGATTTCTACCAACTCCCTGTCGGCGGGGAAGTCACCCAGGGCCATCGAAGAGGCCAATCCTCGACACCCACAGGGTCCCAGCAGGTGGTTCTCGGCGTGAACGTGGAGAGGGCCGCAACCCGCATCCGAGCATTTGAAGAACTTCGAGAAGCAATCCTGCGCCTACAAGCTCAAATCTGCATGGACTTTGTCAAACTCGCGGCGATCAGAGAAATAATCGCACGCAACGAAAACATTGACACAATGGCATCACTCCGAGATTTGATCCCAACAACGACCGCCGAAGATGTGAGGGCCCGATTTGATGAACTCCTGGCCATGGTGGACAAGCTCCGGCGGGCATAAAGGGGCATGTGAGGCCCTAGCAGCACCTGTTTTGGTTTTTTTATCATCGTTCTTTTATCTTTTATTTGGTTAGGGCCTGGAGAGGTTCCCTCAATAATACACAGTTGCTGCCTCAATCGGCTTTCAATAATAGTACGTGGCTTGTTAAGCCTAATCGTATAGGTGATAATTTACTGTGGGCTAACCTAATATCAAGCTAAACTAGTACTGAGCTAATTTCAAGTAAATGTCGATACTAGCTTGATATTAGCTCAACATTAGCTCAACATTAGCTCAACATTAGCTCAACGTCAGCTCGACCGGGGGTACACTGGGGGTACACTGAACACGAACGCACCTTCCTTTCTAGGGCATGTAAAAGCTCTGCCATTTCTCTTCTTCTCCTTTCTGGTGAGATTCAACCTGCCATCTCCCGTCTCCTCTGTCTCGCCTGCGTGTCGAGCCAGTATCTCCTCCGTGTTGGTTGTGTGTCAAACTATCTTCCATCTCACCTGTCTCATACTCGATCCTGCAATATGGAATCAGAAAGAAAAGGCTGGAAGTACAGGGCAGCACTGCATGAAAAGATCGTTGGCGAAGTCATCGGTTTCGCTGTCCTCATATGTCTTTTGATTTTCTATACCCTGTACCAACGGTATGTTATATATCATACACAATGGGTGATATTCTATACTAACGATTGATTCCTAGATGACGAGATCGAGTGCGCCGAGACGTATACCCTCTTCTCGCTTCTCTTTGCTTTCACAATTCCTTAGCCATTCCAGCAGTTTTTCAAATCCGCAATCTTTCTGCTGTTCTCGCTTATTTGCACTTTCACAATATCTCTGCCGTTTCAGCTGCTATCCAATAACAGCAAGAATGTCCGAAAACACCCAGCCAATGACAAACAGGGCCCAAGTCCTTGCTCCTCCCGCCGGGAACCTGCACAGCGTTTTTCCACCGGTTATACCGGTAAGAGACTCGATGAGCGTATGGGCGCCAATGCCGCTAACGTTGAGTCAATCCTCATCCAAGTGGTTGGGGATATCTCACCCCAGGAGTGCACCAACTGCATGAAAGGCAATAGCCCTTGTGCCCACTGTGTGCAGTTCCACGATGTCGGCCGGACGGTTACGGTGTGTGGCAACTGCCAATGGAACGGAAACAAGCACCGTTGCGAGTTCTATCTACCCCCCCCCTCCCCATTGGCAAGGAAGCCGCCCTGGGCCATCGACGAGTCCGATCCTCAAATTCTTCCTCAACAGGGACCCAGCAAGTGGCCATTGGCGCCAATGTGGTGGTGGCAGCAAACCGTGCCCGAGCATGTGATGCTCTTCAAGAAGCAGCCCGCCAGCTACAAGCGGAAACGAACATGGACTACGTCCAGATCGTGGCAGCCAGAGAGGCAAGCATGGGCATAATCCACGGCAACATGATACCAACAATCCGCGCCTTCCTCCCCACCAACACCCCCGAACATATCAGGGGATGTTGGTCGTCTTTAACCATCTCGCATCTACGTCTCATCTCGCCTACCTGCTTGTCGAATCATGGAAGCAGAAGTAGAAAAGATAAAACAAAAGGCGGCGTTGAATGAAAAGACTGTGGGGGGGTGATTGGTGCTGCGGTCTTCGTGTGTCTTTTGATTTTCTATACCCTGTACCAAAAGTATGTTATATATTATACACAATGAGTTATGGTCTATACTAACGATGGATTCCTAGATGGCGAGATCGAGTACGCCGAGACGCAAACCCTCTTGAGCTGATTGATATCTTACCGCCAACGCAAGATCCAAACCAGGGGGCAGCGTAAGCGGTACTGGCAACACGGCCTGTGGTTCTGGGACACAACGGATAAACGTAAGTTGAGTTGTGAATAGTACTGGATGATGATTCTGATTCTGACAGGACTTGACCTATAGCGAAAGCCCCGGTTATACTATTCATGGATTGGCGCGACGGTCAACCGTGTGAAACCGAGGTCAAGGACTCGAAGGAAAAACCGTGCACACTGGGTACCACCAAGTCAGCATTGGACTTGCGGCTTGTATAATATCTAAAAAGACAGCAAAAAAGACAGAAAAAAAGATTCTCAAAAGGATAGGCAAGCTCATTGTATACAAGTTGGTCTAAGGGGTTGATCCCAAAGTACTGGAGGTTAAATCCATGGATACTTATGCAACACCGCTGTATGTTAAATTTTGGAAAACGTAAGTATGTTCGCATTGTTTTACTGAGGGCGGTGGTAGGCTCAAAAAGCAACCCAAAAAAGCGATATCCTTGGAATTGCGCGAGTCAAAGTTTTCCACTGTCAGTCTCCAAGGTTCCAAGGTTCAAATGTTTGGATAGGTGAGTCAACTAAACATGAGATCATTACCCTCGCACTCTTTCTTCTCACTTCAAGTTCAGGCTACCCATATCCAATCACAACTATGGGCTTATTCAGGCGCTCACGTATACTAAAGCAATGCCAGTTTCACTCACATCATTTGTCAAATGGTCGCGACTCTATCGATACTGCCCGTGCCGTCGATGTGATTATTGCCGAGCACGCACTACGCGAGCACGCACAACGCATGGAAACGATGAATATCAGGGCTATAGCCTCTCAAAAGGCGGCAGCTGTCAACCATGATTTGTCCCAATCCACAGGGGATAGTGAAATGCACGATGATATGAAACGACAACGTCTGGAAAAGGAACGCGCCCTCTACCGAGTAGTGTCTTTACTGCCCGAATCCGAAAGACAGTTCTATGATGAGTTGAGATCTAATCCCGCCTGGTTCATGAACGAAGGCTTGTATAAAGACTGCTCGGATCAAGGCGGATGCTGTAGCCGGCAATGTGGATGCTGCGCGAAAAGGCATCTTGAGGCTGGGAAGGGTGCAGGTCACTGCACTCCAGAGTGCTGGTGCTGTATTAAAGATCGCGGCTTTGATCTTTCGGAATATACGAAGAAGGAACTCAGAGAGGATATGAAACTTAGGCTTAACAAATCCGGAGGTCACAGTTCTACTTCGCCTTATCTTCTGAATATGGTGACGTGGAATTTCCTCCCTCCAAAGGCCAAGAAAACTCGCTAGGTGGAAGGATGACCAGATTGATGTATGCCATTGACAATAACTTGCTTTATCGCTAGAAGTGGATAGGTATATTGTACTGTCATTGTACCCCCATCATTCAGTGTACCTTTCAGTGTACCCCCAGTAGGATCACCTTCCGGTGATGTAGAGTCAATGGGCCGAACTTGTGATTTCATTCGCATTGTAAATAGATGCGCTGGGCATTCTGGATGTTCGATGTTGCGGTATCAAACGCGCTTATCACAACTCTGTCCACAATCATTCGGGAAACAGCCTCACAGGGCTTAGAGGGGCCTGTTGCTGTTTCAATCCGGTTGATCTCCCTTACTATGTTTAATCAGCTGTTGGTCTTTCATATTCCATCAATATCCTGGATTACATACCTAAATTAGGTGGGAGGGGGAGCGGCGGGACTTGTTTTGTTTCGGTGTCCTGAGCGTTCAGTTGCAACTTCAGGCACTTCTCTACCCGTGCCAAGGTCAGGTCTGTGATCGGGACAGTCTTGACCTTCTTTCTCTTGCCATCCAGTCTGTCTGTGGCTTCTTTCAACTCATTGTTTGATAATTCTGCTCAGGTATCTTCGCACAGACTTCCTGAGCTCATAGAAGAGCCTGTGGTTGTGTTGTACCACGATCTCTATGGCCTCGGTGGATACTTCGCCGAGCACGTGGCATTCCACGCTCCGTAAATTGTGCTGCCAGTCTTCTGGCTCATGGTCAAAAGGTGTTTGATTGGACTTGCTCGAGTTCAGTGTCCTGAACGTCCATTTGCAGTTGTAAATACTGCTCTACCTGTAGGAGAGTCAGGTCTGTGATTGGTACCGTCTCAAGCATCTTGGCCTTATTGTCAAGTTTGTCAATGGCTTTTTCAAGGTCCTTGCGTTTGATCGCTTTGCGTAGGTACCGTCGTACATAGGTGGTAAGCTCGCGAAAAAGCTTATGGCGGTGTTTTGGTCCGATTTCGGTTGCGTCGGTTGATTCCTCGCCGTCCACTTCACCCACACTCCGTACATCACCAATGCTTTCATTCTTCTGACTCATTCTGGATAAAAGGGACTTGGCCGCGTGTGTTTGTAAAGCTAATGGAAGATGGGAGATGGGAGAGGCGCTGTTGCGGTTACTAGCCAAGTGATGTTCGAGAGGTTTATAGTCAAACAAGGAAGGTTCGACGCAGCCTGGGTGCACCAAGAATACAGGTACGTTAAGTATTTTATTCTAGTTCGATCAACTTGTAAGAAGCTGGCCTATCTTTCTAAAGTTCTTTCAGATGTTACATCTTGAATTCCATAGAGGTAGTGGTAAAAGAGTCTGAGGTCGAAGTAAAGGTCAAATACTTATGAAACACCACTGTAACCTCGACAATCCCTGTTCCTCAACGTTCAATCATGTGGTCAATCGTAATCCCATCTCCAGTCTGTTCGTTGGTCTCATCTGATGTCTGTTTGGAATGGGTCGGCGAGATGAGAGCGGCTTTCTTTAACATCCAGACAATCAGGCCATATGGCCGCTCGAGGTGGGCTCGGCGGCCCACAGTGGAGAATTCCGACCACTAAAACACATGTAAGCCCTCTGATCCTCTGCTGATATAGTATAAACTTACTTTGGACCCGTGGCTTATTTTTAAAAAGTGCCAGCTATTGCCCTTGTAGGCCATCCCGTACACGCCGTAGTTCCGTTTGCCCTCGTTTTTGCGAGCCTGATGAAGACACCCTTCTATCCTGATTAGCTTTTCTTTTCTTTGAAACACAAATAGCAAGATACATACCCATGTACCCAAGGGGTTGGGGAATTGGGTTTGTGCTTGACACTTGGCCCTTGGCCTCCACGACCAGAACACTGAGGCAAAACGCCTCACTTTCTCCATACCACAGACCATAGTCTGGTCTGCCAGACAGGATCACCTTCTGGTGATCTAGAGTGAGTGGACCGAATTTGTAGTTGCGTTCGCACTGCACATAGATGGGCTGGGCATCTTGGAGGTTCGATCGCAGGGCATTTTGGACGTTTGATGCTGCGGTATCAAACGCGCTTATAACAAGTCTGTCCACAATCATTCGGGTAACAGCCTCACAGGGCTTAGAGGGGCCCACGGCCATCTGTGAGTCTTCTGGTCACGGTCAAAAGATGTTAAAGGTGGCTGCAAAGCCGATGGGAGATGGGAGAGAGGCTGCGATGAGTCAAGTGATGAGATGCAGGAGAGGTTTATAGCAAAGAAGGAAAGAAGGATCCAGCCCTTTGGCACCAAAAATACCGTCAGCTACTTAAGTATTTCTTTCTAGCCTGACCAAATTGTAAGGAACTTGGCTGTCTTTCTTGCTATCTTTCCAAATATATTTTAGATAATATACCCGATCGAATTCCAGAGAGGTAGTAAGTAGTAAAAGAGTCTGAGATCGGAGTAAATGTCAAATACTTATACTATTAACATGTTTGGATTTATAAAAGGGTAGTTGAGAGTTGAATTTCGAAAGAAAACGGCATCGTTTATAGACACTGGCAGTTGAAATTGAGTAGAATGGTAAAATGGAGCTGGTGTAGTGTGGCTCACAGGCCCAGGTGCACATCGATTGATGTGTCGAATGCTTAGTCACATCAATGTCAAGCACTTGAGCACTTGAGTCTTCCCAGGGTAATCTCGCTCCTCTCTCTCTTGGGAATGTCGGAGAAAACGGAGAATTCAGCCGAAATTTCGAACAAACGCAGTTGCACGCGTTGTAATCAAAGAAAAGTCCGCTGCGACAAAAGAAACCCGTGCAATGCGTGTATCAAGGCCGAGGTACAATGCCACTATCCAGGACCGAAAAGAGCTCGGAGGACCTTGAACAGGCCGCCCATCAGCGAGCTAGTGGCTCGATTGAAATATCTGGAAGATGAGGTTTCACAACTGCGATCGACCGCTGGCTCGAGTCATTCATCAGATCTGAATCACTCGGAGGAAAGCAACGCAACGAAGCCTGAGTTGCTAGTGCGGAAAGAGGGAAAGAGTCGATATATCGGCGATGAGGCTTCCATAGCACTGGGAGAGCAAGTGAGACTTTGATTCTCTAGGCGATGTCATGCAAATACTAATTGTCATGCAGATATCCGAGCTTCGTGACATCATTGAGAGCTCTTCGGACGAGGATGACTCTCCGGGTACCAGTCACACTTCAGGGATCTTGGCAGAGAGTGGTATCCTGGGAGGCAGTACTGAGTCGTGGTTCCTTGACTCATTCTGCCTTCATTATACCCAGCCATTGATCACCGAAGCTTTGTGGGCAGCATATTTGGAGAATGTCGCGCCGATGATCGCCATTCTTCATCGGCAATCTACGGCCAAGATTATCCAGAGTACATGCTCAGGGGTTGCGTTGACTCCCGCGGAGGAGGCACTGCTGTACTCCGTTTACTTTGCAGCGGTGGTCAGCATGAACCCCGATGTTTGTCTCTCTATTCTGAACGTCGACCATGATACAGCCGTGCAAGATTGCAAAAAGGCAGTAAGCCAGGGCCTCCAAAGAGCCAATCTACTAAAATGCCAGAGTCTATTCACCCTCCAGGCTGCGGTGCTATTCCTACTCTGTTGCCGCGTGGGCGGTGATACACGCCTTGTGTGGGCCGAGTCTGCCGTGGTGATACGGCTAGCACAGGCTCAAGGTGTCCATCGCGATGGAACCAATTTTGGGCTGTCTCCATTCGAAATTGAGATCCGACGTCGGCTGTGGTGGCATATCTGCATGCTGGACATGCTGTCTTCCAGAGACCAGGGCGTCGATACCCAAATCAGGCCCGAAATGTTCGACACAAAGCTCCCGACCAATGTCGATGACCACGATCTCACACCGCAGATGACCCAGCAGCCAGAGTCAAAGCCCGGTTTTACCAATATCACAATATGCATCATGAACTGCACCATTATAACCGAGATGCTCTGGTCGCCGCACCCGAGCGATTCCAGCAAATCCACCCAGGATAGAACAGCCCACGTCACAGCTTTAGGAAAGCGTCTCCACGAGCAATACTTGGACCATTTCAACCTCGACATTCCAATCCACTGGGTGTTTGCAACGATAGTCCGCCTCCAACTCTCCCAAGCCTGGCTAGCAGCACACTTCCAATCCGGACAGGACCCGCAAATTTTGCGGCATGACGATCGAGTCTTCGAAGTGGCTGTCGAGATTGTACAATTTGCCTTCCTGCTACAGAACAACGAAGCTACCTCCCAGTGGAGTTGGCTCTGTAAAAGCCACAAGGAGTGGCATGTTGTCGCTTTTATTCTCTCGGAGTTATGTGTCCGTCCACTGAACCCCGAGACGGACAATGCGTGGGATGTGGTGAAGAAGATGTACGACCTGTGGCAGCGAAACGGTCCGCACTCCGAAGCATTGCTCGAGAAGCCGCTGGATCGGCTGATGGAGCGAACGACTGCTTCGCGGGCAGGCAGAATGCATACTCTGCCTGTTGATCAAGCTGCCCCGTCTGGAATCTATTCTTTGGGGGCCAATCCTGGTGAGGGATTTGATTGGGATGAAGGCCCAGAAACTTTTGCAGATTTGGATTGGCTTGGCGATTCTTGGTTCTAGAATACAAAAGCCACTTCTACTAGATTTAAGAACTCTTCTCAAATACCTAATAGGCTCCTATTACTTATACCAAGGAAAATAGAGAGGGGGTAGGATCACCTGATTCTTAGGTAGTTCTATAAGAACCCCCGCATGTTGACAACGTCTTGTCAATTGCAATCATTTCTCAAGTCGGACTTCTGCATATAACTTTTCGACATAATGGGGAGCGCAAAATTGAAGATTCTCATGATCCACGGTATTGTATTTTCTAAAAGACACACGCATGGACTAACCAGGTGACACTAGGTTATACCGAGACTGGAGAATCTTTCCGTGCTGAGATATCTAGTCTCGAGAAGGCTCTCCACGCTGCATTTCCAGCTGCACCGGCCCCCAACCATCATCCATTATATCCGGGAGGATTGGAACTCTTCTTCCCGACTGGCACTTGGCGACTAAGACCGACCGACTGGGCACGCTACATCCCCGGAACTGATCCCGGCTATGGCTGGTTTTACAAAGTACCCGATGATGAACAATTTCCGGGGCTCGATCAGGGACTGACCCGGCTTGGGGACTTGATGAAGGCCGAAGGTCCTTTCGCGGGTGTGATAGGATATTCACAAGGCGGCTTTATGGCGGGCTTAATTTCAAGTATATTGGAATCGGGCAGGAAGGAGAGATTCCAGCAGCTGGAAAAAGAGGGAGGAATACCCTTTCCCGCAGCCTTCGACGATGTTCACCCGATCAAATTCTCCATCAGTTGTTGTGGATTCGCGGGGCTGTGCCCCGAATATAAAGCGTTCTATTCACCCCCGATATCCGGACCGCTGCTGCACGTCAATGGCAAGGTGGACGAGGTTGTGTATGATAAAAGAAGCCGCACTCTCATCGATGCGAGCCTGGGGACCGAGGAGGAAAAGGTTTTGATTCACCCTGGCGGTCATACAGTCCCGACTACGAGATTGTTCACAGACGCGATGATCATGTACATCAAAAGGAACATTGAATCTCAGATATAGCTGGAGATGAGCTAGACATGACTCTCGGCTGAAATCTTGGGCCAACATACTAAACGATCAAATTCATGACCTCGGGAATGATAGATGATTGTGCTCTTGGTGGCATGCTACACGCTCCAAGACTATATACTGTAAATTTGAAAATCGCCATAATTTTCGCAGTAAAATACTTCATAAGAATCTTCTCCAACTCACTGTTACCAGGGGAGACCCTAATCGTCTGCCTTGAACATCCATGGATGATCAAATGGAAAAAGTGCCTCCAGGGCTACCCCGGAGAAGACGCATCTTTGACAATTATTGAGCAATATTGGGTCATCGGGGAAGTAGCAGGAACCCACTACCGAGGACGTTCCGAGCATTTCGGTGAGAACGAAAGGATGATTGTGATTCGGCGAGGCTTTTTCTCTAGCGTTTTGTCCATTGATAATATGTGCAGTAGTATTGGGTGAAGCCAGCGATCTGCAAGCGCAATACATGAAAGTGGAGTGGCTAATGCAAAAGCCTCGTATCAACTGTGAAGCCGATCAAATATATTCAGGGTATAGCGCAAGGCCAGTAATAACAAAAAAAAAACAAAGTCTATGTGCAGTCTAATGTCGTTTTCAACCAAAGTGTGACCGTAAGCCTTCATAAACCGAGAAAATGAAGGCCGAGCTAGGCGCCGAACGCGCGCAGGTGATCCCGCACCCGCGGTACATGCCCTTCAGCCCCTGTTGTTTCCACAGCCCCTTGGTCACACTCCAGAAAGTCTGCCGCTGCGCACTGACGGGCAATCGGGAGATATCTTCCGTCTGCATGCGCGATTTGATGGTGTCGGCTGGGTAGAAGAGGAAGTTGTAGCTGATTCCGGCAGTGGCACCGGCGATCATCTGTTGGTGCAGAACCAGCGAATCCGGATGCTGGCTGTGCTTTTTGTTGTAGGCGCGGAAGAGAGAGGAGACACCCTCGTACCCACCAAACCAGGCGGCGCTCCCGCCGGTTTCGCGAATCAGAGTGCCCATCTGCCCACGCCAGAATCCAATCAGTCCTTCCTGGCGGAAGATTGTGGTGATGATAGTCATGGGGCCGGCGGGTGCGAGGCTGGCTGACTGGGCCGGAACTTGCATTTTGCATTTCACAAGTTCGATCGGTGTGAGGGCTAGTGATGTGACCGAGCCTGAGAGTGCACCGCTGGCAATGAGAGCGAGGAAGGGGAGGTGTTCCATATTGGGGTAGACGGTGGCGCGCAGGGCGTCCTGGATGAGACGATAGCTGAAGAAGAGACAGCTGGTCTCCACGGCCGCACCGGTCATGGGTGCGCTAATGCCTCTGTACAGTCCGCGGAACCCATCTGCCTGGAAGGATTGGCGGAAACAGTCCAGCGGTCCTTTGTATCGGAGTGGGAGGGTTTCGGGTTGCGATTGGAGTCGGACCTTGACAGTGTCGAAGGGGTATTCGATCAACTTGCCAGCCATTCCTGCAGTCTAGTCGGTGTTAGCACTGGGTCGCTGGGTCATGGTCAGAAGCGCTTACCGAACCGAATACGATGTCCTTCATGGCCTCCATGCCCTGGTTGGGCGGGAGCGATGGCAGCTCCATGGGTCGCTCGGGGATGATGGCATGGTCTGTCGCCATCGAGTAGGTTAAGGATAGAAGAATAGCAAAGAGTGTTATCGAGGGATCATGGTAAAGTGGGAGAGAGAGTCATAAGAGAGAGAGAGCGAGGTGGGGGGGGCGGTGTAACGAGGGATTTGTATGGACCTGTCGCCAAGCCACTTGCAGAAGCGAGACAGTGAAACAATGACAGGTGCAAATCAAGGCTGCAGAAGCGCTAAATTATGTCCGAGCCGTTTTAAGAAAGTGAACGAGACTCTCCAGGCGTGAGTGGGAAGAGAGGTGGAGTCGGGAAATTGGGGCCCGACGCATTTTCTTCGCCGCAAGCGCCAAGACATTTTATCAGATCGAGATAATCAGAAGAAAACTCGGTCCCGTTGGCTTCAGACTTTCTCTCCGGACGTCTCTTCGGTCTTCCCCTTCCCCTTCACTTCGGAGTCCAACCAATTCACACATTCCACCATGTCTACCTCTACGACGACCGCAGCACCCGCTGCTGCCGCACCCCCGAATGTCGGCGCCCGGAAGAATGGTCAGTGGAAAAAAAAATTATATCGTCCCCACTTATCTTCGTCTCGCTGACCCGATCGGACTTTCAGGCAAAAACTGGCATGGTACCAAGAAGGCTTTTCGTCCCACTGCCGGCTTGACCTCATACGCTAAGCGTCAAGAGGTGCGCAAGCAAACCGACGCCGTCAAGGAGTTGGAGCGCGAGATGAAGGCCGAAGCCGAAGCTGAGCGGAAGGTATGTCGATCTTCTCTTTTTTTTTCTGATATGATTTATTCCTTTCCCTGGGATCTGGTGATTACTGTCTCACCTGCCCGTGCCCATGCTCCATTTTATATCGTTCCCCATCGTCTCCATAAAATTATATCCGACCTTTCACCTTCCCAAGACGGCATCACTGACCGAGACTACAGGCTCGTATCCAGCGCATCAAGGACCGCCGTGAAGCCAAGGAGGAGAAGCTGCGGTACGAAAAGATGGCCGAGAAGATGCACCACAAGAGAGTCGAGCGTCTCAAGCGCAGAGAGAAGCGCAACAAGCTGCTTCACTCTTGATCTCTCTCTTATATACAGACTTGTTGGAACGGGCTTGAAAATGGGGCTTGGCGTTTTCTGAGGTTCAATCATCGTAGCGAGCAAAACACTTGTTTCTCTTTAATATAACTCTCATTTCCCATGTGTATTGAAGCCGAGGGTGGTAACGGCGTGTGCGTAGACTCCCTTCCGCGGAACTTGGCGTCATCGGTCCAACTCCACCCCCGACCCCGAAACCCCAAGTTTCACCTTTCAAACAACGACCGCAGCCTCGAACTCACAATGGAGCTCCACAAACCCTCACTATCTTCATCGAGAGCAACATCCGCCACATTTCCACTGTCGCATTCCTCATCCCATCGGGAATCCCCTGACACCGGCCGATCGCGAGCCTCAGACGACCGCCAGATCTCCCCGCGCTCTCAACAGGCGCAGCCTCCCTCTCTCACCCCAAGCCAAGAGGGCCGCCGACATAAACACAGCAAATCGCGGGAACTGCGGTTCCCGCGGCCGATGAGCCATCTCACCTCGGCCAGCGCGCGCGGGCTATTACCCACCTGGTCATCGAAGGATAAGGACCAGGTCTTGCTGACACCTGAGGGGCGCTGGGGATCTGATTCGACAGCGAGTCGCAGGGGCAGTCTCGTCGAGGAACGACTAGGACCCGTCAGGGGGATTCATTCATTAGGGGACTTGGAGAAGGCCAAGAAGAAAAGGAAGACCGGAGAGGAGTATGGGATCCTGTTTCTTCAGCCAAGGGAACCATGCTAACTGGGATTAGATATCTACGGTCTGCCTTGACGTCAATTGGAACATTGGCCACGGACGCTACGCGTCGACTCGATTACACTTATTACAACCTGCTAGAGAAGATCACGGCACTCAATTCGACGATTGCCTCGTTTCAGGAACTCTCTGATTTGGCCTCGACCCTGTTGAATGATTTCGAGCGTGAAACGGCCGGTTTAGATCAAGACATCCGCAAACAAATCAACGACCTGCAAGGGTTCACGCCGCAGGTTGAAAAGGCCGATGCGCTGGAGCAGCGCATGAAAGCCGGGCAACACCGTGTGGAAGAACTCGGCAAGCGTCTCGAAATCGTCCGGCATGAGATCGACAGCTGGGAGCAACGGGAAACGGAGTGGCAAACGAAGACTACGCGGCGACTCCGAATTTGGGGCATTGTGCTGGGGGCCGTGGTCGTCCTTGTACTCGCTTTGGCCTTTCAGCAAAATCACATGAATCGGAACGCGTTCCGTGATCCCCAGCGGGCGCACTTGTCGGACTCAGTATCACCATTGGGGTCAGGGACTGACGCAGGGCCTACGTTCCCGCCCATCCTAGCGGATCGTCGTCAGAGTTTGGCAAGGGCCGGTCCCACCCCAACCCCTACGATGTATGACCCTCTTCGTGTATTGGATGAGCTGTGATTGTGCTCCGGGCCTGACCTAGACCCTCCGGCTCCGAGTCTGTGCCTGTGCTTGTGTTTGTGTTTCCAGCGTGGGTTGTGTTTTTGTGCATCGTGTCTGAAGATTTTCTTCATTTGTACTATATTCGTGTTTTATGTTTGTGATACCCCTCATACGATAGGCTGCTCGCTCTTCTTCTTCTTCTTATCTTCCACAAACTCGATATTGGCCTCGGGGATCTTCGCCCCATGGACCTCGAGCAACCAATCGCTGAGGTCATCACTCACATCACCCTGCACGGTGATCTCTTCGATTCCGGCCGGCGAGCGTGTCACCGATGATCCCGTAGCAAACTTCTTACCCAGATCCTTCGCGATCTTCTTGTTCTCCAGTCCGAAGACTTCGAGTCCAATCACCACGGTGACGTATTTGCGCTTGTTTCGCTCGACACGCTTGATAATGACCTTGGAGGCGGCCTTGCGCTCACTATCGCGAGCTTCACTGGCGGCCGCCTTGGCTTCTTTCTTCGCGGCATCTTTGGCGGCGCGCTCTTGGGCAGACACCGATAGGGTGGATAGGTTGGCGTTCAACACATCTGGCCATCGTTAGAGGGGGCCGGAATACCAATAGCCGGTCGGCTATGCACTTACCTTCGGAATACAGTTTATCCCACAGCTCTGACTCGTTGTCTTTCAGCCAGTCTTCACATTTCTTTGCAGTGCCCCCGAACTCGCAATACTGGACCCCGCATTAGCAGATGAACACAAAAAACAAACGATAAGGGGAAGCGGGGAAACGGCTGGGCCTGGAAGATCCGGGGCCCGGCAGAGAGAGAGGATTTGGGGCTGGGGTGCTCGCAAGGTCGTACCTCTGGGGGTAATGTGCACACTAATGTCCCAAACGATTCGGTCAGCTTTGCACCCGGTTCTCGGCTCTCCACGGGTCCTTACCTCCACAATAGGTGACATGTCTCGCTTGAGGGACTTCGACTTCGGCCATTATGAATATCGGTGAGGGTCTGGACCGAGTATAGCTCCCACAGCTCGTAGCTCTTTGAGAATCAACGCGGGGCGGAGGGGCAGTTCTGCCGGCTAAACCTCTTTGGGTGAATCACGTGCAGCCTCTCCCTTTGCGCTCTCACAGCCTCCGAGGCTCCGAGTCTCCAGGTCTCTCCAGGTCCTCCAGGTCTCCAGGTCTTCAAGTCTCCGGATCTCCGGTTTTGACGTCTGCAGGTCTTCTCGACTAGGGGGTTGACGCTGCGTGGGGGCTTGCAGGGTACTCAATTGCCCATTCTTGATCCATGTTGCCTTTTACTTTACATTCACCCACGGCTCATCTCTTAGTGGCGAAAGACCTTATCACGACATCCCATATCTCGGATGGCTAATTCAATTCCCCCATCAACGACGGCAAGTCGGGAGCGATGCAGGCAGACCCGCCTTGGTAAGGCCCGTTTGACTGCGGTCGTGGGGGGGCCGTAGAACGGGGGGCCAATGGAGTGAGATAACGGAGATCATGACTCGCATAGGGGTTTCACGCAGCTTTCGAAGTTCACCGAGATAAGTGTCGACTACGTCAGCCTTGAACCGTCGCCCCTGTTGTGCTGGCAGAGTGCAGAGGCGTTATCCCATACTATCGGAGCCAATGATCGCTGGGCCCGCCGTTGGAGGCCCGTGGGGCGCGCGTTGGCGCTGGTCCGGGGGTGTATGCAGTGCAGAGCTGCGCGTCAAGCACTAGCGCAGAGTTTCAAGTTTCCCAGTCCAAGGGCCTGAACCCGGAGACTTCACGGTAACATGCAGCGATGGGCGCTTGTCACTGGCTCGATGGTCTAGAGCCTGCCCTCCACGTAGGGTCGCCCAGAGCTTCACAATGCAGACGCACAGACAACCTTCCGTGTACGACTTGTTTTTTCTTTTGCTATCTGTTGCCAACGTCGCTGCAGCGAGCGAATAGAAAGGGTCCAATAATAGACCCCAAGCTATCTCGCCTATCTAGGCCCGTGTGCTCTATACTTTTGGTTTTGACTTTGGCATTCGTACTTGTTTCTAACTTTGTGTGCAACTAACGAGCTATCTGCATGAGATTGGAACGTTACTGTGATATCTATGGAGGGTTGCAAATATAGCAAGTCTAGCAAGTCTAGCAAATCTAGGGCATTGTATCAACCTGGAAGTATACGGGGCAGACCGGAGGAAGGGGCATATACTTATCCATGAAGCCATGAGCGGTCGGGGCCGACATGCCCATTGAACTTATTTTTATTTTCGAAACAGCAGAAACGCCCCCCCGACCAGACCAGACCAGAGAGAGGCTACTTGTAAGCTAAAAAACAAGTGGATCGGAGGTCGGACGCTGAATCTTCTGAACTAAGGCCTCGCTCAGGCCTACGGGCTGGACTCCAGGCCGATCCGTGATATGCCGATATTAGGAGAAAAAGGAGAAGAGAGTTCTCAGATCGAATACTGTAATACACTTTAGAACCAGGGAACGAGTAGATTCTTTGGGTGGTACTTTATCTCCGATCGAGAAGGCCTATAGTAGAAGCCAACTATACTTCATGATATCAAGATATCATAACCAGATATCACGATCCCCACTCCGGATCGACTACAATGGCATATCCACGCTAATTACCCTCTTGCATATGGTGGAGAAACAACGGTTGCACTAAATTTGCGTGCAGTCTGGCCTGTTCTTTTAGATTATGTACTAAGTACGCCTTCCTCAGGGAATAATGGAATAATGCGATATACTCTCTGGTGGCGAAACTCTCGGAGTTTTACGATTTGAGTGATATATCAAGGTTTGGCCTGAATTGTCTGGATTGTTGTGGAAAATCTCTTCGTATTCAAGTTCTACTTCTATGCTCCTATACTCCATACTCTCCTCGACTCCTCAACTCCTTATTATCACCCGGATCCTTCCCCCACTTCCTTGATCTCTCCGGAAGCGGCTCTTTCTCCACTCCCCCAGACTATTGCTTTTTTTCTTTGTCTATTGCTTTTGGTTGATTTCCTGTTTTTTTATCTTCTGTTGTATTTCTTATATCTTTTGTCTTTTGTGGTGGAAATCTATACCGAGATGATCTAAGCCTTCCCGACCCTGACCTCATACCCCTAAGATATGACTACCCTGCTCGCCCGCGACCTGTCGCCTTTCGCTCCAGATCGGTGTCCCACCGTTCAGCATTATTTCCTGGAAGACCACGCCCTTCAAAAATCGCCAATGCAAGATGCCTATCGGAGGGATTCCGTCGCCTCCCTCCCCTCCGTCCCCCCTTCGCCAAGCTTCACTCCTGACCTCTACACCCCCTTGACCAACCTATCATCGGATGATGAATTGGTGCTCCCCGCATATGACTCCGCCAAGGAAGAGGAGATGAGTGACGTCTCCACGGAGTCCCCGTGGACCTCCCAGACCCCGTCGGCCGACGACACCTCCCTGGAGGACGAGCCCTCTAGGCATGTGGACTACTTGTCCCACGAGTGGAAGGAGGAGGATATCTGGTCCTCCTGGCGCTATGTGACCAGTCGGAGAAATGACTACAGCAACGGCGTGCGACTAGAAAATGCATCATGGAGAACCTGGGCCAAGGCCAAGCACAACCTGAAGACAATATCCCCAGAGAGTCTGAATTGGTACGTGGGAGTCTCTTTTCGTCTGGTGGCGCCGGCTAACCCCCAGAATCAGGCTGAAAGACTGTGATGTGACCTGGCTCTACGGGCCGTTGAAGAGCTCTATGGCACGCGAAACGTCCCCCTCACCACCCCCTAGTCGCTTGGAGACACCCAACTCCTATCGCGACAAGAAACCAATCCTAAAGAAGAAGACTGCGTCCGAGGCTATCCTGCAGCGGTCTCTCTCCCAACACACCCTCCTCCAGCACGCGGGAGCCATCCTCAAAGCCCAAGAGGCAGAGAACGGATGGACGCGGCCCCCTTTCCCCCGATCCAACACCGATTTAGATCAGCTCCACCACCGCACCGGGAGCTCAACGTACTCTCTGGGTGGCACCTTGACCACCTCCTCATCCTCGGGCATGACATCTCCCAGCGAACGGCGCCACATCCACTTCAATAACGAAGTCGTGCAATGCATCGCAGTAGAAGCCAAGAACTACGACGACGAGTGGCCCGCCACCTTCGAGGAGTCATCGGACGATGGCGTGTTCCAAATGCGACACATTCCCGACCAGGATCCTATCGGCAGCCGTACCCCCCGCAACAGCTTCAGCGGAGAAGGGAAAACCATTGCCCCTCTCCCTTCCACTACTCTTAAATACCGTGGGGATGTCGAGCCCCAAACCAACATCCTGGGCTCGTGGTCCTCCACCTTATCACCCACTCCCTCGGTCGAGACCCTCCGGCCGTCCCAACCCGAGCCACAGGCCAACTTCCTCCTGGACGATGAAGATCCCAATATGGACTTCACGGGCAACTACCCTGAGCGTGATCGTCCTTGGTTCGAAGACCCAACCCCCAACCGCCCGCTTCAATTGACCGAGTCCGGCATGTTTATGCCGGAAGGCGATGAATCTTCCAGCAGCACCATCTTGGATCGGGTCGTCGACACCGTCAACACGGCCCGAGACATTGCGCACGTTATATGGAACGTGGGCTGGAGAAGGTGAACTGCATACGAATATAATGAACCATTTGAGACAGGATAGATTCCCAAAACAAAAAAGGAATATAACGATTTAATGCATACAATATACGAAGATGCTTTGATATTAGAGATGACCCTTCCATCCTCCAAAGGGAAAGAAATTAGATATCACATACATACGTACGAGTAAATCCACACTCAGAACCTATCAGAATGGTCAATTCGACTCGAAATTAAAAGGCGTTCGAGGATCGCCGTTCGGATCCCAACTGCCCCACAGCCCCCTAATCTTTCTCCCGAACTCGATCTCCGCGTTCTCCTTGTTCAACCCCAGCATGGAAACTGTCAACGTCCCAGAGCTCGTGGAGCGCCTGGGAAGCGATGAAGATGCCGTGCGCAAAATGGCTGTCTTCAAGCTGCAGACCAACATCGGCGACCCGTCCTTCGCCGACCTCTTCATCGCCGACGGAGGTCTCACCCGATTGCGCTACCTGACCCTGCATGCCAGCGGAAATACCCTCGCCTATAGTTTGACCAGTTTCTCGCGCCTCTTGGATGTCGACAAGGGCTGGGAGACCGTGGACGAGGAGTTGGTTGAGCGCGTAAGTATCCCGCGTCGCGACTTTATACAATCGCTAACTCCCCTAGATTGTCGAATTGATCGTTACCCACCCCCTTGTCAATATCCTCCGTGGCGCAATGTCTATCCTGGTCTCTATCGTCTCCCAGCCCTCCAGCGTGCGCTCCCCTGAGCTCTCCGGCTTCCGCGCCCTGAAACCCGCTATCGCGATATACCCCCAGTTTCTCGAAATGCTCGTGACCAGACTCTCCTCCGCCGACCATGCCCTGTGCGCCAATGCGCTGCAATTGATTAATTCCCTTATGCGCGACTCCATCACACACGACTCCGAGGCCGAGTGGCCGAAGTTCATCCAGAAATTGCAGGACCTCGGCGTGATCAGGGCCGTCTACGTGCTGATGCAGGACCCTGCTCTCCAAGACCTGACCCATCCGCTGATAGAGTTTCAATCACTCACCAAAGTACTGCTGCGCAAGTGGCGGGATATTCCACTGGACCAAGAGAAGCCCGAACATCGACGTGCACTGAAGGGGATCCATCTGGCTAGTAATCCGGAGAAGAGCGACCAGGCGTCGGACGATACTCGACGTTCTAGAAAACATCACCCGGAGAAGTGGAGAAGACTGGGCTTTGAGACCGAGAGTCCAGTTGGGGATTTCCAAGAAGTTGGGTTCTTGGGCATGATGGATCTGGCGGATTACGTCCGTAGCCACGGCGATGAATTCCAGAAACTGCTCCTGGAACACTCCACCAAGCCCGTGTCTCAAAGGTGCCCTATTGCGCGAGCCTCATTGGCCGTGACATCTATTCTCTATGAACATTTCGAAGTCGACAAACCAGAAACGGACGATTCAAAGGCATTTATCTCCGAATCACGCGCCGGGATGGATAAGATGTTTCAGCCACTGTTGTTACACTGGACACGGCTACACGTCGCCGGGCTACAGGCGTTTTTCCGCTTATGGAAAGCAACCGCAGCCGAAGCAGAGGATCTCGATAAGCTGATTGAGCTTGTACGCATCCTCATAGAGTCCGTTGTCGGCGGCGCGGACCGGACGAAAGACGTCCAGGAAGTTGAGGAGGATTTGGCCGATTTCGAATATAACCGACTGCGCGGGTTGCAGATGGAACTTCTGGAACTTACGTACGAGGATGCTTGGGGTCAGCATTTGCGTCAGGTGCGCGAGGAGCTGCACCATGAGGCTTTGCAGTTTGTCAAGGAGCAACGGATCCGATGTTTGCTTCAAGGGTGTTGGTTTGCGCTGGATCACAAGCCGGATGGCCCGAAGTCTGCAACATACCAATATGCTCAGCTCTCGCATAATCGACGATACTTGCATTTCGGATCTTTCGATCTGATGGGTGACCGAGCGCCAGAGTTGGATACCCTGCCTGAGAAAAGTGAGTGTCATCGCGCATGCGTTGTATGATTCCCTGCTAACTTGCTCTAGTCGATCTTTCCCTCGTCTCCTCCGTCGTTTCCAACGTTTCTTCAGATAACTCTGGGTCGACCAAGCCCTCCCGTCAACCCGCGACCAAAATCACCATCCATGGCTACACTCCTGCCCCGAGCAGCCATGGCAAAAGTAACAGCCACGCCCGTTCAGGCAGCAGGACCACTCAGAAAGAGGTCATCCTGCTCACCCTCCGGCCTGCCTCGCACAGCATTGCGTCCGAATGGCTGGACGGTCTACTGATGCTACTTAACCAGCAACCTATCACGGCGGAGACCACCAAGTTGATTGATCTAGTCAGCAACTATGGGTTGAAGATTCGCCTGCTCAATGTTCGCTTTGATGATGCCACCTTTGCCGGGGAAGCGCCGGAAGTGCCCGCTCGAGAGGGATTGGACGAAGATTATTACTATGATGTTTTTGGGGGTGTATAGATCTCTGTTTTGCTTTTCTGGTCAATATACCCGTTGTGACTGGACCAACATAATGTCAAAATGCATAATTCATGGATTCATATGAGATAAGGGTGCATAGAGAGAGAGACGATGCAATGTATAGTTTCAAGTAGACTACCAAACTTGTAGAGGACTCAGCTGGGCAGTTGTATAGGAAGCGGAAGAGGTGCGGAGTGGATGCTTGGCGTCACAAGCTTATCGCATCTCGATATCTGAACTTCTCCTCCAACACAATGGATCGTCCTGCAAAACGACAACGCAGGTCCAATGATAAATCCAAGCGCAAACCGACCGTCATTCCAGACAGCTCTTCCTCGCCAATAGAAGCAACCTCCCCCTTCGCTCTCTCCACACGGCCCAAACGACCAGTCGCCTCTCCCTCTCCCCAAAAGTCCGCCTCCCCAGAGAAGGCAAAGTCCCTACACAGCTTCTTCCAACCCGCAACAGAAGCTCAGCGATGGACCGCCATCGAAAAGCAGCCCCCAATCACAGAGGAAGTCGATCTCATAGAAGACGACTACGACTCCTACGATGAGATCTTTACACAACACCTGGCGAACGAGCGTGCCGTGACCTCGAGCGCGACTCAGGCGCGCGAAATACCCAAACCAAAAACCGCAAAGCCGAAAACTAAGGCACCGCCCAAGAAACCCACGAAGCGATTCCTGCTGCCCTCCACTGAGAGCAAGGTGGAAGACCCAACACAACTGGAAGACAGGAGACCCTGGGCCCAGCGATATGCACCAGATTCACTGGCATCGATAGCCGTTCATAAGAGGAAGGTCTCCGACGTGCAATCCTGGCTGGAAGGTGCGTTTAGTGGAAGACGTTCAGAGGTAGGTTCTCCCCCCACCATATCTCCACACAAGTCTAACCATTGCAGCGATTGCTTGTTCTCCGAGGCCCAGCAGGAAGTGGCAAAACAACAACAATAAACCTACTATCTAAATCGCTTGGATATGACATTATCGAATGGAAGAATCCGCCAGTTTCGGAATTCGGGTCCAGCACCTATCAATCTGCGAGCTCTCATTTTGAAGAATTCCTGGGCCGCGGCGATAAATTTGGAGGACTGGACCTGGACTCTGACGCCAAAACTGATAAACGAATACTCCTCATTGAGGAGTTCCCAACGATGATGGGACGTGGGGCCACGCATACGGCTTTCCGGACCTCTCTTCAACGGTACCTGGCAGCGAGTGGGCGTGACCATCCACCCGTCGTGATTATTGTCTCGGAAACGTTACTGGGGTCTGCATCGTCAATCGCAGATAATTTGACTGTTCACCGGCTCTTGGGACCAGTTGTTTATAACCACCCCGGGACGACAATACTGGACTTCAATGCAATTGCTCCTACTTTCATGCAGAAGGCTCTACGGTCAATATTGGAGCAAGAGGCGCGTGATTCGAAACGGGTACAAATCCCTGGTCCGGCAGTTCTTGATCAGATTTCAGAAATTGGAGACATTCGCAGTGCGATCTCATCGCTGGAGTTCCTCTGTTTGAAAGGAGGAGGTGCCGGTATGTGGGGAGGCAGCCTTGCGAAGAAAAAGAGTCGCGCAGAGGTTGCGCTGACCGCCATGGAAAAAGAATCACTCAAACTCGTCACGCAGCGCGAGGCCAGTCTGGGGATGTTTCATGCCGTTGGAAAAATTGTTTACAACAAACGCATGGATCCGAGCTTAGTAGATAACGAGGACATCGAGGTTCTCCCTGCTCCACCGGCTTACTTGCGCCATTTCCATCGACCAAAAGCTTCGCAGGTTCTGGTCAATGATCTAGTCGACGAGACAGGGACCGATATCTCGACTTTCATCAGTGCTCTCCACGAGAATTACATCCCGTCCTGCCATGGAGACAACTTCACAGATACTTTTGGAGATTGTATCGAGGCTCTCTCTGATAGTGAGATCCTCAGTGCTGACCGTCGATATGGCGGCGGGCGCGCAGGTGTGGGTACGGGTATCAACACTTTCACCGGCGGTGTTGATGCCCTGCGCCAGGAGGAAATGAGCTTCCAAGTCGCGCGCGGGGACTGCTGTTTGCGCTGCCCTACCCCGTCCAAAGGAAGGTTGGATCCGGGGGACAACGAGCGGGGGATGCGCACAAAATGTTCTATCCGGCTTCGCTACGGCTGTGGAGAGATTCAGAGGAAATTGAAGGATTGCTGGACTCATGGTCCAATCGACTCCTGGATCCATCTCGAGGTTCTCAAGCTGAATTGACAGGTGTCAGCTCGTGGAAAAGTGTGCAGGTCGGCAGGTCAGATGAGAACCACGGCGTGGTGACTATGATGCCGAGACATGATCTTCTACTCCATCAATTGCCCTACATGGCAATCATCCGACGTCAGGATCCGGATTGGTGGCAATTGAACAAGATTGTTGGGTTTGGCAGTCATGATGCAGAGCCCACACCGGCAGTGAATGAACCTCAGGAAGACGAGAAACTGTTTCTCAGTGACGACGACATTGTGGATTAAAATGTACAATAACAATAACACGAAGATACGAAGACAATGAGCCCAAAGACCAAAGTAGAAGTGCCCCAATCTTATTTCCGCTTAATCTCCGGATCCCGTGATCTCTTTTATCTTATCGTCTCAGCTTCACATCAACACTCCACTGGCGACGTACTTCTTGGGTGTACAGCAAGGTATTTTTCCCAATTCCCGTGGTTTCTGAAATGCTAACCCTTATAGGATGCTCAATGACAATGATACCTCCAAGCGAGGACGCGAATATCGGGTCAATCCCTCGCAAGCCTCTTTGAATTCACGAGATGAAAGCGCAACATCTCAGCCCCGAGAGGGCAAGATTGACTATGCCCAGCTCAAGAAAGATGCTCCAGGCCTGGCTGCTGCCACTGCCCAAGCGGTCATACCCAATTGGACAAATATGGTCCTGATGGTCTCTTTAATCTTCGGAGGCTGTTGTGCCAACGTGCGTTACACCGAGAGGCAACAAATAGGATGAAACTGATGTGGCATTTAGGTATTCGCATTGGAAGCTATCATCAAGTAAGTCGAGCACAAGCTGGGTCGATTTAACAATATACTAATAATGTCCCAGGGAACAGCCAACGGCCGGTAAGCAAATAACCCACCACGCGACTGGTTTTATCTAAACATGCTCAGGTCCTCTCATTACATTCGCTCAATTCATCATCTGCGCCCTCTTTACCCTTCCCCACTTTCTCTCGCCAGCAGCAGGTCTCAAAGCTTTGTTCCTCAGCCCCCGCGCGATCCCCTTGAAATCATGGGCAATCTACACGCTCTATTTCCTCACCGTCAACCTCCTCAACAACTGGGCATTTGCATATAAAATCTCCGTCCCATTGCATATAATTCTACGCTCCGCAGGCCCAGTCGCCTCAATGATCATCGGTTATATTTATAACGGGCGTCGCTATTCACGTGGCCAGATTGCATCGGTGGGAATGTTGACTTTGGGCGTCGCGGCGGCCGCAATGGCCGATGCTCAGACCAAAGACGCCGTACATGTTGAGACTGACCTGGTGACCACAGTCACAGGATTTACGATTCTCGCTCTGGCAATGATTCTTTCTGCATTCCAGGGGATATATGCTGATCGGCTGTATGCGACTTATGGGCGAGATCATTGGAAAGAGGCACTATTCTATTCTCATGCTTTGTCGCTGCCGGTATTCTTCACGAGCTGGGGGCAGTTGGTTGGGCAGTGGCGTGTTGTTGCGGCGTCGCCTTCATTGGTGACTTTGGATAGTGTGCAGGGTGTGTTGGGCCTGGTTGAAAGCAAGGCTGTCACGGAACTCCTGGGCATGATTCCGGTTCAAGTGGCGTATCTGACGATGAATGCGTTGACTCAATACTTGTGTATTCGAGGTGTGCATCTCTTGTCCGCAAAGTCGAGTTCTTTGACAGTTACTATTGTCTTGAACGTGCGTAAGCTTGCGTCTCTGCTCTTGTCGATCTACCTGTTTGGGAATCACCTGGCGGGGGGTGTGCTCTTTGGAGCGGCGTTGGTGTTTGTGGGCGGTGGTTTATATGGATTCGAAGGCGCACGTCTACGAAGTTCGGCGAAGAAAGACCAGTGATAGAATAGATGAAGGAGAGGAATTGCAGGAGAGCAATGTATTGGTGTGCAGTAATTGTACATAAATTGAGATGGCCTCAAGGACAGATAATAAAAGAACAGGCTAATCTATAACACCTCACCAACGATCTTGGCAGCTTCTTTGTATGTCTCCAATAGTTTCTCGCACTTCTCTCTCTCGGCCTTGATGCCATCATCCTCATAAAGGAGTTCGCTAAACAGATCTTCCTTATAGAGTTCACTCACAAGTCTGTTTTGCACAACATCCTTGCAGTGGTTGACAAGAAGATGCATGACTGCCTTGGGGACTTGGTCTGCAATCGTCTCCCGGACGATGGCAAAGTATGATGAGATGAGGCGCTGAATGAGCTCGCATTCAAGCATTTCACGGTCAGTGAGTGCCGGCTCGGTGTTCTCGTGGGGCTGTACAGAAAAGGTTAATCACAGTTGAAAACAGACGGTGGGGGTGGGAAGAAACTCACGAAGTTAGAAAGATCACCAAACTCGGGCGTGGGAGCGGTATATTCCTCGGCCGGCAAGACCGGAGATCGAACTTCGGCACGGCGGATACTCTGGCTGATGCTCGGTTCGCTAGGGTATGGGTTGGAGCGGTGGGAGCTTGTACCGGCTGGAGGGAGAGCGGTGTTTTGTGTGCCCTCCTTACCGAAGAAGTAGTTCAAGAAGGAATCGCGAGCGGTATTCGAACCGACACCAAATCCGGCGTGGTTAGAATGAGCGCCATTCAAAGTCGCAGCGATGCCATTCTCCCCGTGTCGGCCAACGTGGGGCGACATGCTCCGAGAGCCCTTGGTTGACTGTCGGAGGGGGAGGGACTTGGAATCTTCTTCTTCATCAGGACCTCCTGTCCCGTTAGGGGCGGCCAGTTCCTTTTGGCGACGCTTCTCGCGCTTCCGCTTCTCTTCTGCCATGACGGCTTTCCTCTCTTCATCCTGCTTGTTCTGGATAATTGAGGACATGGCAGCAGCGGCGCCAAGGAAGTTGGGGTGGTTGGTGTTAATGTAAGCTCTCTGAATGGAGATCAAAGACTCCACGTAGCTTGAGCATGGCCCAAGACGCTCACGGAGAAGGTCAGATACAACCTCGATGAGCTTTCCTTGGAGGCGGGGGAAGCGCAAGAGCTCTTGGGCGCCACAGGTGTGACAAATCTTGATTAATTCTTCGTAGACCAATTCCACGCACCGTTGGCTGGGTGATTCAAGGAGCTTGATCTGTGGCTTGACCAGCAGGTCGAAGGCCAGCTCTGGAACAAACAGACTTGGGCGAGGTCCAGTGGAGTTGCGAATGGCCGTTCGGATGTCTGAGACGGTCAGATTATGGGTTGGGTCGATGGTTTCGAGGGAATTTCCAAAGACGGAGTTGAAGATGTAGTAAATCCGCGCACCGCCGCACAACTCCTTCGTCGAAATCTCCGAAGAAGTTCCATCGATGGACGAGATGAAAGATGCGGCAAATCTGGTCATCTGTTGAAGAATCAATGATCCCCGGTGCTCCTCGCCGCTAAATTGCTTGTTACCATAGCTGGCCAGTTCCTGCTGGGTCTGACCCATCAGGGTGTTCAACCGAGCCTTGATATCAGGCAAGCGGTCTCGAATGTGTGACATAAGAGTTGTGTTCAAAGTCTTGGCCAGGAAGTGTGTACCACAGCGGTTGGCCATGTTTCGGTAAGCTGGGTGGTGTCGGAAGAATTCTGACTCTGCTCGCAAGGCGTCGGACAGAGACTTGCCCGACTGGATATCCTGCTGGGAACGGTTGACCACACCAATGAAACCAAGCTTCAAGGGATACACACGTCCAGAGAGAATATCCATCGCATTTGTGCCGTGATCCATCAGGTCCAATTTAGACAAAACGCCGATTGTCCTCCGGCCCATAGCATCAACCTGGCGAGCAAGCTTCAGCGCCTCGGAGTTGACCAGGTCGACATTAGCTGGGGAGACCGCGAGAATGATACTGTTGGGTTTGGCGATATACTCCAGGATCAGAGTGCGTGTTTGTTTCTCGATATCGGAGGGTTGGTCGCCGATGGGCACCTTGGTCAGTCCAGGCAAATCCACCAGGGTCAGGTTCAACACATGGGGTGAGAAGATCTTAAGGTTGATTGGCTGTCTGTTGATGCCCTTGTTGCTTCCCGCGATTCTGGCCGTCTCCGCTTCGATCTCTGCCTTCACCTGCGCAAAGTCCTCGAACTTGCGACCCGGTTGGTGGTGGAATTCGGCCCATTCGTGTTGACCGGCAACACTGGCGGCCGTGTGGGGGATATGAATCTCATCGGATGCGGGCTTGTCATCGCGCTCGCTGGGCACATTGATGAGCTGGAGAATCAGCGGCCGCCGAGTGACAATACCGCTGCCTCGGGGCAAGAAGTCTCTCCCAACTATGTTTTCCAGGACCGAGGACTTTCCGGATGATTGCGAACCAACAACGACCTGGGACAGGATATATCAGTACTGACTCGGGGCATCCCATCACGATCTCCCTGACACCGCGACTTGACATTGCTCCGAACTTACAATTTGAGGCAGGTCTAGGGAGTCATTTCCAATGGTGTTGAAGACAAGGTCCTGGAGCTTGTTGACGGTGACGAGCAGATCCTCGCCCAGGGATGCCATGATGCTAGAGGCTCCCAAGATGTAACGACGGGATGGAAGGAGGAGAAGGTACACGCAAAGAGAAGTCGCGTGCAGATGTCATGGGCCCAAGCACTTCGGCACCGACCTTGGAACGTCTGTTTATGGCCACTTTTTCGGAGGCACGTGACGCTGACATAACGCGCCATGACGGCATTGATTTGGATTTTATACTTCTGCTCTCTCTCTCTACTCTGCACAAAACTGTATGAACAAGTTGTATGAACTGTATGAACTGTAAGGAATTCATGTTCCAATCTGCTACTATAGACCTGCAACGTTCCAATTGGAACGGGAATGCACTCGACATTTCATGCTAGGTTGCAAAGAATACACAGGTTCAAGTCAGGTCTGGAGAAATCAATCAACCAGTCTGGATCTATAACGTCGCTATGAAATCAGATCATTGATCCAATTGCACGTAGTTGGCAGGGAAGAGTCCTTGGTGGCCATTGTATTCACCCAGCCACCAGTCATCATCGGGGAATTCCTATAAAAGACACACAGGTTAGGTGACGGTAAACAATTTGGCGGAATCGGAGCCAACTTACCACATTGGAAATTTTGGCGTTCTCGGGGAAACCGATTTCATTGTCCTCGGCGGCTTCGTAGTCATACAATGCCGTAGCAGTGCGGCCCTTCGAGGCGGGAGCTGCGGCAGCGGGGGCGGCAGCGGGGGCTGGTGGGGGAGGAACAGCGGCAGGAACAGGGGCAGGGGCAGGGGCAGGAACGGGCTCAAGCTCGGGCTCGGGCTCGGGTTCATGGTGATGAGCGGGCGCGGGCGCGTGTGCAGCTCCGTCCTCAACGATCTCAACGTAGTTGGCAGGGAAGAGACCACGCTCGCCCAGGGAGTTGACACCCACCCACCAGTCCTCATCCACCATTTCAATGTCGGTCACATATTCACCCTCACGAAGCTCAATCTCGTTATCCTCGGCCTTCTCATAGTCGTACTGAATCTGAGCTCGGGGTCCACCCTGGGTGGGCTCAGGCTCGGGGGCGGTAGCCTCGGCGGCAGCACGGCCAAGATCGTGAGAATCATCCTCCAGATCCCGCTCGTCGGGAACGACCTCCTGCAAACTCCGAACGGGCATAGCGGGAGGGGGAGAGTGCTGTTCCTCGTGAGCGTCGGTCACCTCGCTAGCTTCGGGGGCAGCCTGGCCAACGGGCATGGCGATGCGGATAGGCGAGCTATCGCGCACTGGGCTGGGGGGTGTCGGGGAGCGAGGCTGGGGCGGGGGCGGTGGGAGCACCTGCTGGGCATCATGCTCAGGCTCGGACTCGGGCTCGGGTGCAGAGAGCCCAGGGACAGGCACCGGGCGACTAGCCTGAGGAATGGGAGGCGCCGGAGGTGCAGATGTCTCTTGGGCAAAAGTCTCACGTGCTTCTCTCACTGGAGGCTGGGATTGCTCTCCAGATTGATCGTTGGCCCGGGCATCTACCTCCGGTTCGGGCAAGTGTGATCTCTCCTGCGTGGTCTGAACGGGAGCCCAGGACTTGCCGGCATACGAGCTCTTCCATTCCCCTCCACTGGGCTGGCTTTGAATTGGGGCGGGAGCAGGCTCAGCAACGCCAGAAGAAGCTGTGCCACGCTCCTTGGCCTTCCGTTCGGCCCAAATTTGAGCGGGGGTCTTTCCTCCTTCGTCGGCGAAAGTGCGACTAGCGGCACCAACCTGCACAGGCGCTGACGGCTTAGAGTCAACACCCACGGGGAGAGGTGGTTTGGTTCCCGGGAAAGAGGGCCCCCCTCCAAACTTGTTGGCGACCTTGGGCTTGGGAAGATCCGTCAAGCGCCCCGAGGCAACCCCGGGCGCAGGTCGTTCCGGCAAGGAGGTTCTCACCGGCTCCTGGGCCGCTGGGCTTGGCGACACGTTACCGCTGGCGCCCTCCGGCTTCTGTGCTCGCGCGCGAATCGCAGCAATATCAACCTTGCCAACCGGTTCATAGGAACCCTTGACTGTAGTGGGGCGCTCGTCTTTCAAGTGACCCGACTCGGCGGCTTGCTTCCGAATCGCGGCAATGTCCACCTTACCCACTGGCTGGTATCCTCCTCGAACAACATCTGCCGAATCGTTGGATGAAGCAGCGGGTTGACGAGTCGCGGTGGGGTTTGATTTCAGTTCTTGCAGGTTCACTCTAGTAGGTTGGTACGCGGGTTGAACCTTTTCCAGTTGGGTTCGAGTTACGGGAGGGGCATCATCACCCCACCCATCATTGTCCACATTGGCTCTGGGGGCGGGCTGCGCGCGCGCGGCGGGGTTTGGTGGGAGGCCTCCCGATCGAGATGGGGTGAAGGCGGGCTTGCTGGCCACTGCGGGTCGGGGGGCGGGGGCCGGAGCTGAAGCCTCGCCGGCGGAATACTTGGAGCCGGAGGAATCGGCCACTCGTTGAATAATGCCCTCGGGGGTCAGGTCTCCATCTGCGCGGGCAGTCACTTGCACATGATATCCCTACTCGAGTCAGCCTCGCCGCAACAGTTGCGTCATGGGTACTCACATGAAGGAACTTGGCGACGGTCGCCAGATGGCTGGTGAAGTATCCCTTTGTCCGTTCGGGCACGCCTTCTCCACACCAGCCAATGAGGACATTCTTGGGTAGCCCGGTGTTCGGGTCTGTCACCTTCACGTATGCGAACTGCACTCGTCCTTCGGAGAATTCTTCAATAAGATCGGCCAATTCACCCTCTATTCTTCCTGATTAGCGGGAAGCCCAGTGAGTATATTTGGATGACTGACCTCCAGAGGTCTGGACCTTCAGGACACTCTCCTTGCCTCCATCCTGCTGAAAAGCACTGACCAGCGGGGTAGAGACGGAGAACACGGCCCATTGAGCAGCGGTGGGGGATTGTCCGCTTGTAGATGGAGGAGGTGCGTTCACTACTGTTTGGTAGCTTTTAGATATGGAGGGACCATTGGAGGACAGGTTGAGAGATGCCATGGCTTCCGGGATAGGCGGGATAGGCGGGGGGACAGGAAGTTGGACGTGAGCACGTGGCGACTCTTTGCTTTTTTTGGTACAAAATGTCTGTATAGCATCAGCTGTCAGCGGTAGTTCTGTCCCAGTGGGCAAGCGGGCAAGTTGGCAAGTAGACAAGTTGGCCAGTTGGAGGAATAGGGAGAACCGACGTTGACGTAACTCTGGTAAACAACACGGAGCTAGCCAGAAACGAAGTTACAAGAGAAGGGAGCAATTGAGGATGTGGCAGTATGAAGTTGCGAGTAATGGTATAGCAGGATGTGTGTGTGGCAGTAAGAGATCGAAATATGTGAGAGGTGAGAAGTTGCGAAGAGAGAGGAAAGATGAGATGGGGGGAAGATGAAGCCTAAAGGTGGAGAGGTACTTCAGGGGGTACACAGCCCGTTTGCTAGACACTATAGACGAACTGGAGCCACCACACTCACTAGCGATCTCTGAGCTAGTGGACATTGATCGCGAAGCTCAGAAACTCGAGAACTTCCATATATTTTATTTCTCCAAAAGGACTGCAGTCTGACTACGTGCAGTCAAAGTGCGCCATGCAAAGTACCGCCCAAGTACCTCGTCCGTTCTGGACTCCATTCGAGCCTCGTTCTCACCGAAAGTGGGGAGCTTGACATTTTTTCTTTTTTCTTTTTTTTCCTTCTTGTCTCTGATATCTTTTTTGGAGATCATTGACTGGGATCTCTGTTAGTCACCAGACTCGAACGGTGTGGTCCTTGGTGGTATCTCACCTCGCCCATTCTTCAGCTCTTTGCTTCTTTCCCCGTGCGACAACCCCTCGCACCTCGAGAACCAGCTAGTCATGGGACCTCAACCCGATCTCAGTTCCAGCCGGAATGCCAACGCATCATTCGATGATTCAGCCACCTCGTCTCCAGGCTTCCAAAGCCCTGCCGACACGCCCTCCCAGGAAAAGCCCAATGAGTTAGACCGACCGGAGGACATCCTGCCCAGAGACCGCCAGCAGAAAACCGCCACTTATGACTATGCCTATGAGAAGTCCTTGAGTCACGCCGAGGCGAGACTCTTCTATCAGCATCACCAGCTGGCCGCTCGCAATAACGACACCGTCCCGCCGAGTCCAGTGGTACCAGCTCGTGCCGATACTCAGCCCGAAGAACCTCCTACCGATCACCCAGATTCGATGAATATCCCTCATGGGGCCTCCGGTGAAGGATCCGTGGTCGCAGAGTCCGATCCCTCGACCCTGCTGCTCCACACCGAACCGGAAGACCCCGAGCCGCGGGCGTCTCACTATCTCGAGGAGGATGAAGAGGCGGCCAACGGCTCCGTCCAAAACCAGGCGGCGCTATTGAGTGCCGTCCACGGGCAGGGTCCATACCAAGCGGCTTCGGAGGGGCTGCAAAGCACCGGTTTGGGGATTGGACAGGCCCAGGTTGCGAGTGGCTTTACCTCGAGTAACGCGGCTGTGACCTCGGAGCTGAGCGCCATCTACCGCAAGATCAAGAAGCTCCTCGATCGTCGCGCCCAATACATGGAATTGTCCTTGCAGGGACCTGGGAACGATCCCAGGGACGAGCCAGACTGGGAGATTTACCCTCCTCCCCCAGAGCCAGCGTGGGATGATGGCAAAGAATATCAACCCGGGAATGTTGGGGGGCCGGCCGATCTCAACGGCAAGAAGAGGAAGATGGGTCAGGATATCGGAGAGGACTTTGATATGGACGAATTGCTGCCTCTCCCGGAAGAATCCTCTTGGACTTATAAGCTCGATGGCAACAGTGTCTATCAGGTCTTTGACTCAGAGGATGCTGCCAACGAGCAGAAGCCCATTGTTCAGATCCCCTCGCTGCGGGACTTCTACATGGACTTGGATGCAGTGGTGGATGTGTCGACGGATGGACCTGCCAAGAGCTTCGCGTTCAAACGGCTTTCATACCTGGAAGGCAAGTTCCAGCTCTACACTCTGCTGAATGAATATCAGGAGATGGCGGACAGCAAGAAGGTTCCCCACAGAGATTTCTACAACGTCCGTAAGGTCGACACGCACGTTCATCACTCCGCTTGTATGAATCAGAAGCACTTGCTTCGTTTCATCAAGAGCAAGATGAGAAAGTCGCCGGACGAAGTTGTTCTGTTCCGTGATGGGAAGCATTTGACCTTGAAAGAGGTTTTTGAGAGTATCAACCTGACTGCCTATGACCTGAGTATCGATACATTGGATATGCATGTAAGTTCAACATCCCTCCTTGTTGTTTTTACCGTAGCGGTCAACCACATAAGATGGAATCTTCTTGGTGGACTTTTCTTTTCGTCCAGTCGTCAGCGAACATCCGATCAGCTTCGAGCGCATTTCTGACCAGCTTTGTGTAGGCACACACGGACTCGTTCCACCGCTTCGACAAGTTCAACCTAAAGTACAACCCAGTCGGAGAGTCTCGACTGCGTGAAATCTTCCTCAAGACCGACAACTATATCAAGGGTCGCTACTTGGCAGAAATCACCAAAGAGGTGATATCTGATCTCGAATCCAGCAAATACCAAATGGTGGAATGGCGAATCTCGATCTATGGTCGTTCTCTTCAGGAGTGGGACAAGCTTGCAGCCTGGGTGGTCGACAACAAGCTCTTTTCGCCCAACGTTCGCTGGCTTATTCAAGTGCCTCGTCTCTACGATGTGTACAAGGCTAGCGGCATGATGGAGAACTATGAGCAGGTCATCGCGAACGTCTTCCAGCCATTGTTCGAAGTGACCAAGGATCCCTCCAGCCATCCCAAGCTTCACATCTTCCTCCAGCGAGTTGTTGGATTTGACAGCGTAGACGACGAAAGCAAGCCGGAGCGTCGACTGTACCGAAAGTATCCTATCCCTCGGGAATGGAATACCAAACAGAACCCACCCTATACTTACTGGCTGTACTTCATGTTCGCCAACATCGCTTCTCTCAACAACTGGCGCAAGCGCCGAGGATTCAACACCTTTGTTCTTCGGCCGCACTGCGGAGAGGCCGGTGACCCAGACCATTTGGCCGTCGGGTTCTTGTGCTGCCACAGCATCAGTCACGGAATCTTGCTGCGCAAGGTTCCGCTGTTGCAGTACCTTTATTATTTGGATCAGATTGGCATTGCCATGTCTCCGTTGAGTAACAATGCACTGTTCCTAACATACGATAAGAATCCATGTGCGAGTTTCTTCAAGCGAGGACTGAATGTGTCTCTGTCTACCGATGATCCTTTGCAATTTGCCTTCACGAAGGAGCCTCTTATTGAAGAATACTCCGTCGCAGCGCAAATTTACAAGTTCAGCGCTGTCGACATGTGTGAACTCGCAAAGCATTCTGTGGATCAAAGTGGTTTCGAACGCTCCCTCAAGGCTAGATGGCTCGGCTCGGACTGTTCTCTGCCCGGTGTCTCTGGCAACAACGTGGCAAAGAGCAATGTTCCAGACATCCGCGAGGCCTTCCGATATGAGACTCTGCTCGGAGAGCATTCCTTGTGAGTAGTGGATTTGCTTGACTTGGGAGTTTATTTTGATCTAATTGGTATTTTATAGGATCGAGCACTATTCTGAGAGCAATGGGGCAGATGACCAGACGTCTTCAGCCGCCCCTGTTTCTGCAAAGCAGACTGTTGGCAAGCCAGGGGATACGGGGTCTTCAGTTGGTACGAAATCAGCCTGAATCGATCGATCCAACCATGTGCTGTGCACTAACTTTGAATTTTTCAATCCTTAGATCCCGCTGTACCTAACCCGACTACTGGCGTATCTGTAGATGGCTCGCAGGGCGAGGTTCGGAAGACAGCTCCTACTTCCCCTTCCACTCCATCAACACTGTTGGCTCGGTCTCCTCGTGTTGCTGCTGGTGAGTTCTCTCCTGGCAACAACGCTGCTCTCGGGAACGAGGTCGGTGGAGCAGGCGGCTTGCCTGAGCAGAAGATCTTCCCAGGTCTTGTTCATGAGAGGGCTCGAAAGGGGAACATGCATCAATAGACATCACGCACTTTCGGGAGTTTATATTCTTTTAATGTTTTTTGCCGAGTATATGGTGGTCACTTTGCATGTCCTGCCAAGGCTGAGAATGGCTGGACACAGTATGAGTATCCTAGCAGCATTCAAAACTGATTGAAAGAAAATTGCCTATACTCAATCTCAACTGGATCATGATTATGATAGTCTAATGCCATGCTTTCATGCTTATGATGTCCATGCATAGAAGTCACAATCTAAATAATGCGGAAAACTCTTCGAACGCCAGGCCAAATCGCAATGGACAATTTCAATATTCAACAAGTCGTTTCAATCATCAGTAACCAATGCACGCTGCTCCAGAGGGGATAAATTGAACTGCGTCTTCAGATTGCCCAACTTCCTTTTCGCTCCGGAAGTCCCCAACCTTCCAGATTGGTTTCGTCGTCAGCCATGCCGGGCGCTTGTAGAGCCCATTCCTGGATATAGAGTCGGAGAGCTTTCCACCGAGCGCAGGCATCAGCGAGATTATTATTCGCGGGTGCAACGACGTAACCCCGAGCGTCGGTGTTGAGATCGTCTCGACGGAGATCCTCGACAGAAATTCCGGAGATTCGACTGAGTTCATCATCATAGTACCGGGCAAGGCACGGGTATCCCAGGGATACATAGTTGTAAATCTGCGTCACGAAGCCATCGTTGAATTCAGTTTCAATAACTTTCTGGAGGTGTGGGCTTGTGGGTTTGCGAAGTTTGCTGTTTCCTGGAGACAATGCCAGCCGGTCCAGGTGAGTGTGCGATGGTGATGGACTGAGCCCTTTACTGACACCGGCCGAGTCAATCCGAGCCATGGGGGTCACGATTCCGGGGAAAAGGCCATGAACCTGTCGCGCCTGGCCCTCTTCTTTAGAGCACGTGCCCATCCACAGACCGGCGCCTTTTCCACCCTTATGACGGGGTGCCCCGCACCAAAGGCCCTCGCATCCATTGCAGAGCTCTGGTTCATCATGCGACGGCATGCTCTTACCAGAGTGTTCGCACATAGTTCCATCGGGCGAAGAGCTCAGGGGTATGATGATGTCCTTTCCAAGTAGCGGCGGACTACGCTTTTTCTGTTCTGGTGATGACTTTGGTTGCCCCGACGTGACCATGGCCCGGAGTCTCATCTCGGCCTCCTCCTTGTGATGGCGCATGTACTCAAGCTCCCAAGAGAGATCTGCCGAAGACTGTCGTCGAGACTTCACATGGTTATATTTCATGGGAGCGTCCTCTTCGGAATCCCTGTCATAATCGATGGCGAAATGGTTCACAGGTTCGTATACCTGTTCGTTGGGGAAAGCAGCTAATGCTTGATCTCTCAACTGCATCTGCGCGGATCGTGCAGCGAGAGAGAGTAGATATTCTGAAAACTCCCCCTCGCAGCTGTCGCGATGAGACTTGCTACCGACCAAATCCTTGATCGCTTTGTCCGAGGAACCAGGGACCGAAGTACAAGCCGAGTGTGATCTGGAGGTGCCCGACTCTTCACTGCTATCAGAGGCGATGGATGGCAACTCAGGTACTCGGAATGAGTGTCTGCGGGCCTGTTGTCGACGCAGCAGACTCGCATACGAGAATTGGGATTCCGATGTCACATGGCTATCTGGCCCGAGGCCGGTGCCAGCATTGCCATTTGCGCATGTCGTCGAATGTCCTACGGCATGGTATGGTGAGGGTCGAACTGCCTGTCCTCTTCGGAACGAGCGGGTATCGGTTTCCACGAGGTCTGGTTTGAATCGCCTAGGCCCCGATGACGTCCTGCTCCGAGGTGGAGGCCCTTGATCATGGACCTCGGAGGTCGAATGAGCTCTCCTGTGGGTTGTGCGCGTGGTCTCGATCGGCTCTGGTAGAAATCTTCTCGGGGGTGGGGTTTTGTCGATGTTGTTTAAGTGTGTTTCTTCCTCTGGAGCTTGCTGTTGATTGTGGCGGTCTCCGTGAGCAGCATCTTGTGCCTTGGAACTTCGCGATGAGGTTTCGACAGGCTGCGCTAAGAACCTTCGAGGCTTTTGGGGCTCGTTTGTAGGCCCGGGATCGTTTGAAGGCGTAGGTTGAGATTCCCAAGTGGATAAGCCCTGAGGCGATCTGTCGGTAGATCTCCCTGCTGCGTCGGAGGTGTCCACACCGGGTTTGCAATGTGCAGGAGGATGGCCCATTCTCCTCACAACTTTGCACGGCTAACCATTCGAAACTCAAGGTGGCGAAGGAAGCATCATGCGCTTTGCTGCTTTGTTTATGATCCTGCGGGGTCGGAAAAGGCGGTCTCGGTGCTCGCGACGTGGTGCACAGCTGCCCACGAGTCCAACGCTTCCTCAACGTCGTATCAAATCTCAAGCCGTTATACTTGCAAGGATTCACTCGAGAAGATTTTGGTTGAAAAGACGTTGAGCTTGGCTTACGCAAGTTGGGGATGGAAAGTCACATGTAACAGTCGGTATTATAAATTACCTGTATTGTGAATCTAGCTTACTCGGCCAATCAGCGGCCTCTGATATGTGTGTCGCACGACCCTGATGACGTATTTCGTGTATCGTCTTACCGTACGTGATAGTGAAAAACAGCCCGATAAGATAGAGAGCCGCATCGTTTCTCTTCTTCACTCGCCATGGACGCCAGAGACAAGCGAAAGCTCGAGGATGACCACTCCACCTCAACCCCGAAACAAAGGAAGGTGATTGGACCTTCGCTGCCACCCCCAGATTCGACTGCCCCGACAGACGCAGCAGGCGCAGCAGGCTCAGCAGACTCAGCGGATAGCGACACAGGCAGTGACAGTGATGACGACTTCGGTCCTAGCCTCCCTCCTCCCAATGGCTTGCCGGGATCTGCTCCACTAGTGGCCGATTCTTCCTATGCAGCAGAATCACCCGAGGTGACGCAAACAGAAAAGGAGAACCAACGAGACGAATGGATGCTACATCCTCCTTCTCAGTCCGACTGGACCTCGAAGATCGACCCTACCCAGCTCAGGAATCGTAAATTCAACACCGGGAAGTCAGCCAATGCGCCCAAAAATATGGATTCTTCCTGGGTGGAGACTGCAGAGGAAAGAATGAAGCGACTCCAAGATTCGGTGATGGGAGTTGGTTCCTCGACAAAGCAGACCCAAGTCCAAGGATCCAACACCAAATCCAAGGAAGATCAGATCAAACGGTATAATGTGAGTATCGACTCTCGGGTCAATTCATCTCGCAGCGGTGTTCTGTGATTTTCTTACCCTTGAAACTAACCTCACATTTCCACCACAGGAGAAGAACAGGAAACAGACCCGTTTGGAAAGTTCCGAGCAAGCTCAGAAAGAGGATGATGACCCCAGTGCGCGTGCCTTTGACCGTGAGAAGGATATGGCTATTGCGGGCAAAATTTCGAATTCACAGCGCCGAGAGATGGTGAAGAAGGCCGCCGACTATGATAGCCGTTTTACCAAGGGGAGTTTCTTGTGATCAACACTTGCATAGCTATCTAATCATCTCATGATATTCCTCCCTGGGGCAGCTCGCATTGGGGCTGATTGTGAGTCAAAACACAACAAGAGCAGGTTACATCTCTTTTAGTGGATGCCCCGGGCACATGTGCACACAGTCAGAGCCGATGCGTCGGGGGACCAAGTCCCCTAGCTATGAGCGAATGCCATATCAATTCCTGGCACTGGCTGAAGTCCCTGTCAATCCTCCTTGTTTACGCCATTTTGTACTGTTATTGATTCATACTGCTATGTCGACTTGGAGTATATTCCCTTCTTGTCAGATACATCTGCAAAAACCCTTCAATATCCGAATTCCCCTGTTTCTCGACTGAGATCCCTCAATCTGATTTTCCACGAGATAACGAACGATTGGACACACTGTGAGTGGACCATTTTGTACCGCTGTCATGTTTGCTTTAGATAGTGCCATAAGATTGTCTTCCAGTCGCCCGTTGGACAGGATATGGCACAGAAGGACTGGGCTGGAAATTATAATACCCAGACGAATGGTCAATGCTCGCTGATTCCAAAATCAACCGCGCCATCTGAATGCCCTCGTGAATATACTTATGCAAGTGCTCCCCGTCTTTCTCGGTCCTTGATTTCCCGTTGCGACTATGGACCCAAGAGCCCCCGGGCACAACACTCGGTCGATGAGCCTGTTCATCGAGCGCCTCTGCAAGCGCGCATCGGCTGTCTTCTTCCCACTGTGTCCGCGCCTCTCCCTTTTTCAGAATAGGGTCGATCCATGCAAAGGCACTTTCCGAGATTCTCGATGTATCGATCTTCCCACCATCGGCGTCGGTGGGGAAACTGTCCGGGTTGAGGGCAATGAGGGTATTGAGCAGCGCACGACGTGAGCTCAACTGCGTACAGTAACGCTCCATACGGATTCCTGCATGGCGTCTCATCCAATCTGCCGTGAGAATTTCAGGCTTGAATCCCCACGAGTTTGATAGCACGCTGAAAGCAATCCAAGCGGAGACTAAGTAGGCGTCCCAAGCGCCCCCGGCCGATGCGAGCACCACCAGAACCCATTGACTTATTATCATGGCCCTCAGGAATGGGCGGAGCAACCAGTGGTCCGCGTTGGGGTGGGCTTCGGTTTTGAGCGGCCAGTTCAGAAGACGGTTGACGACAATGCTTTCGCCGTAGAACACTCGCCAGTCCGTTTCGTTCATATGGTTTGCCGTGACGACCACACGCATGTAGGTGCGCTCATCTTGCTTTGGGGGATTCAGCATGCGTAGCTTGCGGGGGCCGCCTCGTGTACGGTAGACTGCCATGCCAGTGGCCGGGACGACGGCAAGGTAGAGCACTACCATCTAGCAGTGACAAGTGATGGCGGTGGCTGCGAGAGCCATGAGAACTGCCCAGCCGCCCAAGGAAAACATTCGCAAGGGGAAGGGAGTCTCGGTGATAAGTTCACTGCTCTTTGTGGGACGCAACACATGGATAAACTCCAAGTTTTGCCTACGCTGATCAATTTCGTCCATGTTGCTGTGATGATTATCAATGTGATATTTTGGCGCAGAGGCGACACAGAGACGTAGAGTCTCTGGATTGGCGGCGAAATAATTGTCGCCGAATCTCCCATCGAGGCACACAATATTCAACGAGCGCCCAAAGCGATCCATCACGCATTTTCCATCCGGGGCTGGCTCTTCGCCGATCAGTTTTCTTCCCCCGTTGGCGACTGCCCAGGACCAGAGTGGAATTTGACCTGTGAGTTCAAAGAGATGTAGCAGCAAGGGCGCATCCACGAATTCAATCCAAGTCGAGAGGGGCAGGATTGTGGCCAGCCCGGAGAGGAGCACCTGAACGTGGTTTCTCAGAGCATCATTGAGATAGAAGGCGCCGGTCATGATGTATTCCCGGTGACTATTGAGGCGATTAGTCGAAGCACAGAACTGCTGTCCACTGGTTGTTCATGCAAGGCCTGGTGAATATCCTATCTTGTCAACTGAGAAGCGTTCTGATGGTAACAACACAGATCAGATCTTTGCTGACCTCAGATTCTCGCTGGGGGCACAGAGTATAGGCGTGGAAGTTTGGGAAGTCAACTAATCATATCATCCAACAGAAGCGAGTAAGCGTACTAGATCAAAAAGAGAAACCGAGGCTGATTTACTGCTTTGCTGGCAGATCCAAGCCCCAAAAGTCCAATTACGAACAAAAAGCAAAAGGAGGCGGAGTCATTTCGATCCAGTGAGACTGATTGTATAACCGCCGGGTCGCGGGCTTTGGCTGATCAGGTTCAGACGTCGTATACTCCGTGCTTGTATCTCACCCAAAGTTCTTCCGTGTTCATTCAATCCTGTTTGATTTCATCGCTTTGGTAGAATTCATCTCTTGCTTTCAACTACAACTACGCCTTGAGGGTTGAGTTGCGGGCACATAAACATATTTATCGCTAGAGCTGAAGGCCAGTGTGAACACCAAAGTGACCGGCGTAATAAAGTCTACCCTGGCAATTATTCCATTCTGCTTATGTATCCGAGCATACCGTTTTACCTCGTATTTCATCAGGAATGCTATATCGGTCATATACGAGCCATCTCCACGGAGTAGCAAGCCCACGGCTGTCTAGAACTCACAGCTAGAGCCCTAATTCCTCTTGTTTGTGGGAAAAAGGTGGGAATTATGTTCAAAGGTGAATAATGATCTATCTACGGTCGGGCAAGTTCCTGTTTGAGTGCTGCTTGCAACTGCTTCCCAACCTCCACTCCCTCCACCACCAACTGCATCCAGTACTCCTTGGCATGTTTCTCATCAACCTGATCGGTCTCAATCAGCTCAAACATAGCCTTCTCCCACTGTGTGCGCTCCTCGGCCTTGGCCAGAATCGGGTCCATCCACGCAGTCTGCTGGCGATCGGGGTTAATATACGTAAGCGCAGAAAGCAATGGTCGGCGGGTAGTGAACGTTGCTCGCAGTCGCGAGACCGCCACCCCACAGTTAAATCGAAGCCAGTCGGCTGTGGCCTGTTCGGGGGGATAGATGTAGGTTACGAAGAGGGCACACAGTGCCGTCCACGTCGTCACGACGACCGCGTCCCAGCTTTGCGTGGCGGAGACGGCGATGATCAGGATCCACTGCATACTGACACAGATGCGCAGAACCCACCGAATGAAATGGGGATGAGAAGGCCGATCGACGCGAAGGAGAGGCCGGTTGAGCAGGGCGTTAATCGGATCCTTGGGGCCGTAGTATGCCTTCCAGCTGCCGCCGTTGAGACTATCGGTGACTACGACCAGACGGTCTTGACTGCCAGGATTCTCCGACGCAAGGAGATTCCTGGCTTTTCCTCCCAGGAGAAACGTAGTCGCCGCTCCAGTGATTGGCATGAGCAGGAGATAAGCGAAGCCCAGATAGGTGCCGCTCAAAAGGCAAACTAGGGCAAGGATGAGCCACAATATCCAACCGAGCATGGCACTGACCGCGTAGCGCGGGGAGACAGGACCATGCAAGGCTTCCCAGCCACGCAGGATCCAGAGACCGGCTTGCGGATTCGGCAGGGGTCGCACCAAGTAGAGGTCGAGCTTCTGGCGGCGGGAGCGGTTAGGAGTCTTCTCAAAAGGGTTGCTGATTCTCTTGGTAATCCGCTGAACTGCGAGATACAGTCTCGTGGTAGCCGCTGCACTACTGGGGTAATGATCTCCATATTTGCCATCCATGCAGTGCAGTTCGGGAGATGCACCAGGCCGATCGAGGCAGCAGGCGTCGATCGAACTGTCGGAGGATAATAATAGTCGGGCTCCTCTGGGGGAAATAGGCCAGCTCCAGAGCGGGATCAGTCCCGCCAACTCGAAGATATGTAGTTTTAATGCTTCCTCGCTGAATTCAATGAGAGCACAGAGAGGTAGGATGCTCACCAGTTGGGCAGCCCATCCTGGGAGGGAGGGGAGCCCAATTAGTGGCATTTTCTCGAACCAAGGTGATGGAGAGGGCCTGATGAGCAGTAACAACAGCAAGACCGTGCTGATTACAGTCGGGGCCAGATATTTATGTACTAAATCGATTGGCATTGTATACCTTCTCTGGAGTCCCATGACTTTTTTTCCTTTTTCAAGAGGCTGAGTTGTTAAAGGCTTGGGTGGCTGAATACCTCTGCCATTTGGAAACGAACTCGTGAGGGGCAAACATATTCCAGCTGTCATGCATGTTGATGTACTCTGAAACCACTGGTATTGTCAAACCATTCCAAGTTATACATACAGTGCTGTTCCATAAGTATTTGACCTGGACTACTTCGACTTCACACTTATTATTTCAATGCTGCCTGACAAAAAGCTCTGAAATTCGATTTGATATAGCATATCAAGGACTGCAAAAAGGACAGTTAGAAAGACTGCAAAAGGAATAGGTAAAAGTTTGCTATATATAAGTTGGTTAGGCTAAAAGATGGATTCTAAAGTATTCCAGGTCAAATACTCATGAAACACCACTGTACCAGTGGAGTACTTCAGGTTAAATACCCGTGGATATGCAGTGGAGTTGGGTATAGGGGACTACTATATGGACCCCTCTTTTACCTGCTTAGGAAGGTAGATATCTGACATGTAAGACACTAACAAAATCACTCTTTTAGGACCTTGCTGTTAACACTAACCTCTTATTGCCATACACTACGATCACCTGATTGTGAAGGGCTGAAGCTTTATTGATTCAATTAAGCTAGGCCAATATACTGTTTACAACAATCTTAGAGAAAGGATGTAGTGCTGAGCGGTATGTAGAGGTCTGCAGTTATTGCCTCAGGCTGCAAAGGGGGGGGTAGTTGTTTGTCAGATTGCTTTGGTGTTTGCTGTTTGTCCTATTTGCTCATGATAGAAGAAGATCTATATAGAAGCTCTACGTAGATGGTTTTTTCTTCTTCCTTTATTTCTGTAATAAATAATATTTTTATATTTTAGATCTTAATTATCTTAAGCTTTACTATTAATTATATTATTATATTTCTATTAAAAGATTTAGATTTTTAATAATAAGTTTTTATAAATAAAAATTATTTAAAAAATCTGTAATTTCTATATTACTAGTTATTTTAAATAAGATATTATATATTTAATACTATTCTAATATTTCTTTTAATTAAATATAATAAAAAATATATAATAATTTTTAAAACTATATAATCTATAAAAAAATTTAATTTAATAAGATATAAAATATAGATTATTAAAATAACTACTAATTTTTTAATAAATTAAAATTAAAATTTTAATAGATTTTATTATAAATCTTTTTTTAATAAAAAAAAATAAAACTATAAATAGATTTATAAAAAAAATAATTTTAATTAAAATAAAATAATTATATTAAAATAATTATAGAAGTTTTTTAATATATTTTTATATATATTATATTAGGTCGATAGTTCTATAGCTTTTATGTAGATCATATAACAGGACTTAAGATGAGAGGAGAGTTTAAGATAGAGACCTGCTGATATCTTTTATCTTAATAAGCTCTCTTTTTTTCTCTCTCTCTTTTTTTTTCTCTAGATTTAGTATTATATTATATAGAGTAATAAAATCTTTTTTTTATTTTATTTAGTTTAATATAATATTAAATCTTATGTCTTTATATTATTTTATTAGCTTTAAAGCTTAAAATATAGCTATTTATCAATACTTTAGTAAAAACTAAATCTACTAATTAATTAGAATCTAAATTAATATTAAAATAAGATAATAGAATTAATTCTATTAATCTTTTATTTTAAGGATTATTCTAATACTCCTATTCTTATTTAAATAGTTTTAGTAGAGGTATTTGATATGTCTAGTTTTAATATTATCTTTATAAGATATAATATAAGTTAATATAAAAAGAAATAAGATAAATTAGAAGGTTTTTTTTTAATAGTACTATTTTAAAGAATTTATAAAGATATATTAGAAAATATAAAAAAAAATATTAAAAGATATTATATAATAGAATAATATAATATTAAGTTAGAAAAAGCTATTATTTCTTATTAATAGAAAAGATATTATTATATAATAGCTAAAAATATATAGTCTATTATTTTAAATATATAATCTATTACTATAGATATATAAATAGTAATATAAAAAGAGTTTATTATATTAATAATTATATTAAACTATTAGATAGTATAACTAATTTAATAAACTATTTAATTTATTAAATAAGTAATCTTTTTTATAGTTAAATTTATTTCTATTTCTAAATCTATTTAAAATATACTAAATATAGAAGTTTTTAAATAGATATATTAATTTTAGAAAATATTAAATCTTTCTATTTTAATAGATAAAAAAATTATTTATTATAAGATCTAGATTATAGTTATATAAAAAAAGTTATAGATTAATACTAACTATTTCTTTGAATTTATTTACTATATATTATATATTAATAATTACTATAGTAAAAAGAGTTTAATTTATATTAGTTTTTAATCTAACTCTAATTTTAAAAATCTCTATACTAATATTAAAATATATTTATATATTTAAAAACTATCTTTATATAATTTAAACTAATATATTAAGGTTTTAACTATTTATTATAATTTAAAATATTTTTACTAATTTTATTATTAAGTTTTTATAGTTAGTAAATAAAGTAAAAATCTTAATAGATTATTAGAAAAATAATCTTTTTAGTAAATTACTATATTTACTATAAATTTTTATAATAAATCTTATTATTAATAACAAAATTATTTTTAAATAGATAGTTAACTTATATACTAAGAATATTTATTTAATTAATATTATTTAAAATAATAAAAATAATATTAATATCTTTTTAATAGACTATAAATAATTAAATAAAAAAACTTCTAGATAGATTTTCTTTATTTTTAATATTAAGAAAAATAATAATATTTTAATCTTTTATAATTTCTATTTAACTTTTATTAAATATAAAATATTAAGAAAAGAAAATAAGTATTTTATTTATAAAAAATAAAACTATATAATTAATAAGTATCTTAATTAATAAAATAAACTTTCTATTACTTTTTATACTAATATAATTATTAAATTTACTATTACTACTATTAAAAATATAAATTTAAAATTAGTTATTTTTAAAAAAAAATAATAATTTAAGAAATAATTATATTTAAAGAAAATCTTTTTTCTAGATATAAATTTATCTATTATTATAAATAAAATAGAATTATTATTTAGATAAAGTTTTATAGTTAATATTTAAATATTAATTAATTCTTTATATTTTAATATTAAAATATTAATAGATAGTAAAACTAATATTTATTTTATAATTTATTTTTAAGTAGTAAAAAAACTTAAATTAATAATCTAAAGATTAAGAGATTAAATAAATAAATTATAATTATAGTTTTTAATAGCTATCTTTTATTAATAATTATATATAAAATATTAATATTATTTATTATTAATAGATATAAGTAGATAAGAATACTTATATTAATTATTAATATAGATAAGTATAATATAATTTTTAAATATTTATAACTAATTAGATAAGATATTAATATTAGTCATATAAAGTTTTTATTAATCTAGCTATTATTAGATAGACTAGAAGTAGAGGTTTATATTTTATAAAAAGAAGTAATTAATAAAATAATATAATTAATTCTAGTATAAATTTTTAATAAATCTGATCTTATATTTATTAAAATATATTAATAAGATTATAATAGATATAATTAGTTTTTATATTTAAAATAATATTATATATAAGAGAATAATATTACTTAAGATATAAAAAGTATTTATAGAATTAAAGTTTTTAAAATTAGTTAAGTTATTAAAGTATATATAAGTTTATTATAAATAGATTATTCTATAATTATTTAATAGTTTTAAGATTATTATAATTAGTTATATTAATTAAAAAAATCTAATATATTATTAATAAATAGAAGAATAAGATTATTAAATTAAAAAAGATTAAAAGAAATATATCTATAGTATATTATAATCATACTAATATCTTTTTAAAAAAGAAATCTAATATTTTATTTTTATACTAATTAGAGATTAATTATAAAATTAAGTTAATTAATAAATAGATATTTATAACAGGGTTTACCCTATACAATAGATTATAAGGATATCTAAGGCCTAAAGGCCTCTTAGCGTTCTAACAGTATATCAGGTCTGAAGCGACCCTGCTTCTATTATATGATTTTAGTCAGACTATAAGGATATTAAACTTTATTCTAGTCTGAGATTTATCTGATTTCTTTAAGAATCAGTCTTATTTCTACTATAATAATACTATTAATTTTTCTAGATATATATCTTATATATTGTAGTATTTCTCTATATCTATTTATATATTATTCTTTATTAGATTAATAAGTTATATATCTAACTCTTATATACTCTTATAATTTCTAATTCTTCTTTTTTAATCTTCTAAAAAAGAATTATAAAGATTTACTTAGTTAGATCTATAGATTAAACTCTTCTATATTAGAAGAGTTAAGATTAAAATAATTTTAATTTAATTCTAATTTGTATTATAGAGATTACTAGACTAGACTATTCTATTAATATAAGATTATTTAATATAAACTTTTTTTAATAACTAAAGATTATAAAGATTTTTAAAAATATTTTTAATAATATAATTAAAAATATATTTAGTAAAATATTAATTCTAACTAGTAATATTATTAAATTAGATTTTATAATTAAAGATATAAATTAATTAAAAAAATAAATTAAAATCTTTATAAAAAAAATAGTAATTTTTAAGAAACTAATATCTATAAAAAAGTTTTAAAAATCTTAGAGAATAAATATTATACTATTTATTTTAAAAAAGATTTTAAAAAATAATATTTTTAAAAAGATAGATTAAATTTATTAAATAATTTTTTAAATTTATTATTAGATTTTAATAATAATAATTCTAATT
>QAGG01000084.1:0-126241 GCA_003138045.1 Penicillium sp. MA 6036
CCAGGCTCCCCCTCCCCCATACTCTCAATCTCTTCCTCCCATCAATGCCGCCACCTCACACACCATCCCTGTCCTCCCACCACCAGGACCCGTCGCTCAACTTGCTCCCTCTCCGCCTTTGACCTCAACCGAGGGCCCAGACCCAAGCATGCTCTCAACCAGTCTCGGCGGTGACGATGTCCTTGCTTTCCTCGATGGATGCGAATGGTCTCAGTTGTCGATGCTCGCACCTTCCGAGATCGGCATTCCCGCAGGCTGGCTGAGCACAGTTTGGAGCCAATTCGGTCGCTAGAGCGCACGCGTCACGGTCTATCAAAACAGTGGTTATCGCCCTATCACTCTTTGTATTATTACTCTTTACGACCTCGTCACTTACGTCTCTCACGTACTGTACGATATCTCTTATTCTCTCTCACACCCCATCTCTACGATCGCCGGCGACTCAAAAAAACAAAGGGTCATCGCAAAATTTGTTTGAGACCCCGAGCGCCGATCATGGATGAATTGAACTCCAAATCCAATCATTTCACGCCTGACCTCCCTATCCACCTGGGACAGGCTGAAAACGGGATCACGAAGATTGATTATCACCGATACCCAGCGCGCGCAATCCTGTTTTATTGTTTCAGTTTGTCTATTTGCGTCTTTTCTTATATTCTTTACGTTGTCGTGGTCTCACTCTGTATTGGGAACCTGGCGCAAGGCGTTTCTCGCGGGTTTTGTTCCACGCGAGAGGCTGATTGACTGCTTTTATTTAACCTTAATGGGTTCTTACTTGTTTTGTTGTTTCAAGCGTGTTTTGGTTGACGGAGTCTGGCAGCGTGGCCAGACTTCATTATCTGGATTTTGTTTCTTTTGTTTGGTATGTCTTATGGCCCGAATGGCCGGGGGTGTGCTTTTATGCGTTCACGATAGCGTAGTATGGGCGTTGCACTTTATTGGGCTTCGCCAGCTGCAAACTGCAATTCGAGTCAATTATGCCTCTGTGGCTCTTTCATCAATGTTGGCAATGTTTCCAAGTAGTACCATATGTAGCTTCGTGGACAATCATTCGTCTGGGTTAAAGGACATACCGGACCAGAGCCTCGCCAGGTGAGTCAACTCTTGTAAGATCTCCAGAATTGGCGGGAAAATGAGGTGATTGGGAGGCAATGGCCCCGAGGGCGTCCAAGATTGGTTCCACGACCCATCCAGTGACAAATTGTCTAGTATTCCTCAATGTCATAGTCATAGTCATAGGTGGCGACATGAATACAAATAGGTAGGATTGAGTAGAGATTGGGTAGATGACAACCAGTGGGTAGCATCAATAGCGAGTAGCCATGTGGCACCTAGCTTCAGTGACCAAATTGGTTTGCTGCATGAGGCGCCATTATGTCAATGTGCATAAGATAGCAATTTTGAGTCTAACGGCTGGCCTCACCTGGGCAGTCAAATCAGAATTAGTGAGAGTTTGGCTCAAGTAGTGCGCTTTGCGCAGAAGAATCTCGTAGTCAAATTTTCAGAATCAAATTTTTTAAAAGTACAAGTACAGGATGTAGAAGTGGAGGAGTTGATGGGTTCTTCTGTCTTCTGTTGGAGCCTTGAAATGAGGAATTAGGCAAGAGCCAACCTTGGAAAGAACCACCTGGGCACTCCATCAGCCGGCCTACAACAAACTCACAAAGGATTGATACTCAATCTCATGGAGAAATTCGCCACTAGAATATCTACTTGGTTCATAGGAGCAATGATCGAAATGAACTCAATCTGGATACCTCGAAGTGCCAATCATCATTGTCGGGTTGGTGGTCTTCAAGTTTCGACGACACCGCTAGCCCGCAGAATTCAAGCCCGCATGTGGCTGCAAGAGCGTTCCAAATAAACCATGACCTCGCTAAGCTCTATGGCCTTGGGCGCGTTGACCTCAGGAGGCGCATGCCCAGGCGGAATGCAAAGATAGATAGGTCTATGAAATACTTTTTGGCTTACTGTGTAAAATTAATTCCTTCAATACCTCCAGGGCTACATACTGCAAAACTCGAAGACTAGCCTGAGAAGCTGTCAACCTTGGAAGTAGACCCGGATCCAGGGCTTCAAGGCAACCTTGGAAATCATTGACAACCTTGGAATGTTTGAACATGGCAAGTCCCAGAGTTCGAGCAGGATCATGGCACTCTTCGCTCTCCAATCTCCTGGCTGATTTTCTCTGGGGCTCGTACTTCTGCCGATCGACGTAGAATAATTTGGAAGTATATCACGCGGTACGAGGTATTGCATCAGCCACCGTTGGCGGAGCAAACGTATTCTCAGCCTACGATTTCTTGGCGGAAAGTATACCCAATCCCGATTCGAGATCAATAGAGAGCAGTGGCGAGCTCTGTTGGTTTCTAATGACATAGTACATGGCGTATCTATGGCCTGGGTAATTTAAGGTGGTTTTAGGCTTCTGCAGGCGAAGTGCGGAGTAATGGCCCACATTTGTCTATCACTTGAAAATCCCATCGATATGGAAAACTGAGCTCACTCAACTCTAAGTAACTACCAGAAAATACCAGAAAATACACTATGAGTCACGTAGAGCAGATCATGGAGTCATAGTATTCCAGCGCTGGCCCTACCTCAAGGCTGACCCTGGGAGCTTCAAGCGCTGGACAACCCGCATATGCGCCAAGAACCACCAATCGTATCCAATTTGCATTAGAGTATCACGGTGAGAGCATCAATATACAGCATGCAGATGTCAGCATTGCCAAGCAAGGCCTGGACCGCCAATGTAGCCCCAAGTATTTTAGAGTATATTAAGATTGTCGACACGACATTGGGCGGCCTAATAATTTGGAACGGTGGGGTGCATATCGACCAGCGAACCAGATACATCAATATCAGCGCGGGGACCTCGGGAATTAAGGTGAGGTTTGCCGTGTATACTTCGGACATAATACCACCGCTGATGCAAACGGGTTTCACGGACTGTGCGTCAGACGCCGATGAGGTTTCCTGCAGTAGACTGCGAGAAATATTGGAAGCCCCAAAGAAATGAAAATTACATACAAGATGACTGACCTAGTATCCTTCCTGATGAGATAAGGGACTAAATCTTAGTGGCTGTGTAGGCTTCTGTATTGTGACATCGGAAGGTTTACAGTTCAGGTGAGGCTGGCCGACACCAACAGCCTACCAAGATTCCAAATTTTTCGAGTTAATTTGAGCCTCAGCCTTAGCCTCATTATTATGTGATCCGAATCATTGCAAATAGTGGCGATCAAGGCGCACCGCTTACTTGATGATTACAACAACCAAGGGTTTGTAGCTGACAGTTGGGAGTGGCTTTTCATATAAACCACTATTCCCGCGGATGATCCTGAAAAACTACAGATTGAGCCGGGAATTCGAGTAACTCAGAAGGAATGGGACTCGGAGCCATGGAGAAGACTCTTTGCCTGATTTTGCTTTTCTTTGGCCAACTGGCATTTTCCCTTCAATACGACCCCGAGTTGACCGAGTATAACATCAACGAAAACAAAACCGCAAGGCGAGTGCTTGATTACTCGAGCAAGTGGTCTGGTCACACATACAACCCCTCGCCTTCGAATTGGAGATTCCCATTCTACACGCTCTTCCTCGATCGATTTGCGGACGGTGATCCTGAGAACAATGATATAAATGGCACTGTGTTCGAGACCGACACATTCTCGAATCAATACCGGTTTGGAGGAGACCTGGCCGGGCTGGAGGACAGTCTGGACTACATACAAGGCATCGGGATCAAGGTGAGTGGGGTGTTGCTGTAGCTTCAGTCTGAGACTTACAAGCTACGATAGGGAGTCTATATCGCCGGAACTCCATTTGCAAATTTTCCCTGGAAGTCGGATAGCTACTCGGTATGTCGTTTCATTCCAATGACTGTTTCATGCGTCTAATCGGAACAAGCCTCTCGATTTCAGTCTACTTGACAAACACTATGGCACTATTCAACAGTGGAGATCTGCGATCGATGAAATTCATCGACGAGGGATGTACGTGATGATTGACAGTACCTATGGCACGTAAGTGAGAATCCTTCCTGAAGGCCAACGCTTGAGCTGACAATGCGGCGATCAGCATGGCGGATTTGCTCGGATTCGAAGGCTTTCTCAACAGCAGCGCCCCCCTGAACCCCCTCGAATATAAGCCGGTTTGGAAAGGAGACGAGAGATATTTTGATTTTGCCCCCAGTGATCAGTACAAGCAGGAATGCAAGTATCCCACATTTTACGGCGAACTCGGATACCCCGTCTCAAACACCTCCGATGACCTCCTCGCACAACTCAAGGGCTGCTATGACAGTGATTTTGATCAGGTAATATCCACACCTTGTCCAGCCGCTTAGTCTGACCAATTTCTAGTACGGTGCCATCGACTCCGTGAGCCTCACCCCCGACTGGCAAAAGTCTCTGGCCAAAGCAGGCTTGGTACAAGACCGGTTGCGAGAATGGATTCCGTCTGTGAGGGAGAAAATAGAGCATTTCACCTGCATGTTGATGACCTCCCTGGACATTGATGCTCTTCGCTTTGATAAAGCGGGACAGATCACCGTGGACGCTTTTGTGAGCAGCTCCCAGGCTATCCGTGAATGCGCAGCTAGCCTGGGTAAAGACAACTTCTTCATAGGGGGCGAGTTGACGGCAAGCAATTCCTACGCGTCAATCTTCCTGGGTCGCGGGCGTGAGCCAGATATGAGGCCGCAGAACCAAACGCAGGCTATTTCCCTCACCAATGTTTCGAGCGATCGGTATTTTCTCCGAGATCCAGAAAAAAACGGCGCAGATGCAGCAGTCTTCCACTACAGCATTTATCGCGCGCTGACCAGATTTTTGGGTATGGATGGCAACTTCACCGCGCCGGGTGATCTCAGTGTCAATTTTGTCGATGCTTGGAACGACATTCTGATCACGAATGATCTCGTCAACGCCAATACTGGGAAATTCGATCCAAGACACATGATGGGAACCTCCAACCAGGATACATTTCGCTGGTCTTCGCTCAAACAAGGCACGGAAAAGATGCTGCTTGGGCAATTCATCACTTCAATTCATATGCCAGGAATCCCAGTTTTGTTATGGGGCGAAGAGCAAGCGCTCTATATTCTTGACAGCACCAGTCCGCTCGGCATATTTGGTCGACAGCCAATGACTTCAGCACCAACTTGGCAGACACAAGGATGTTACGGACTGGGCTCGAGTCAATATAATGAGTTCCCGGTTGAGTCTGCGCTGATTGGCTGCGAGGATGATGAGGTCAGCATGGATCATCGCGACCCCACACACCCCGTGCGCAACATTATCAAGGCATTCTACTATCTTCGCGAGAAATTCCCTTCACTCAAGGATGGATACTATCTTCAAAGCTTATCCAAACATACTCGCAATGTTACTCTCCCAGGGTCTGGCGGCACCGACACCGAACTGGGAATATGGAGTGTCCTTCGCGACAACTACCCCGGAGTGAATGAACTTGACGCGACCAACAAGTCGGCAGTTTGGCTGGTCTACCACAATGTGAACAGCTCGGTCACGTACGATTTTGACTGTACATCACCCACGAAGAGCTTCCTCGCACCATTCGTGGGAGGAACCCAAGTCAGAAATTTGCTGGCACCTTTCGACGAGCTTACGTTGGAGTCCAGTCAGGTCAAGCTAGGCATTCATGGCTCACAGGACACAAATGGCTGCTTGGGGCAGACTACTTTGAAACCCTTTGAATTCCGCGCCTACGTGCCGAAAGCACAATGGATTCCTCCTCCCGTGGTTATGACCAAGTTTGTTCCCGGTCATGACGCGAGGGTCGAGTCAAATACGACCGCCACAGAGGAGCAGAGCGTGGACATTGAATTGCGATTTTCGGAGAAACTCGATTGTGACACGGTCTCCAAAAGCCTGGTTATATCGTCGACAACGCAAAGTGGGACCGCGGTAAACTTGAACGCGGAAAGTGTTTCTTGTGGGATGGTTGAAGCGGAAAAGGCACAATACATTGGCCAAATCCCAACAGCATGGTCCTGGAAAGCGACTCTTGACAACGTCACACATGGGATACATGTCCTCACAGTCAAGAATGCATCGACGGCGACAAAATCTCGTTTCACAAACTCCGTTGATCGGTTGGTGTTTCGCATCGGGCGAAAAGAAAACCCCATGATATTCCCGATGCTAGCAAACTATACCGACACTGGACTCACCAAGTTCACTGAAAAAGACGGCTTTTTAGTGAACCACAAAGCTCCTGGTGCCGATAAATGGAGATACACAACAAACTGGGGGAGTTCCTGGAGCACCTGGAGAGCGTACAAGGAAGGCTCAACTCAAATCACCAATCTGCCTTGGTCCGGTACCAAGAAGCAGGAATGGGACGGTGATCATGTTATTCTGCAGTACTGGAGCAAAGCAGCTGGAAGTGGACAACACATTCAACATATGGACACTCGGAAATCCGACAAGGCTCAAAGGCGGTTCCCTCATCTGTTTGTCTTTGGTGATTTCAATGGCTTTGGCAAGGACATCGGGCTCAAAAACATTTTCTCCAATGACCGCCAGGGTATTTGGAAGTTCCACCTATCAGCAGAGTGGCCATCTACATTCCAAGTGAATGTATGGGGAGTCAATCCTGACAAGGAAATCGATCGCACATTCGTATTCGGCGACACCCTCAACAGCAGTCGATTGAATCGCTTGCAACCCGACTCGCTCTCGGTCGCTGATAACGTGGTTAACTTCTCCCAGTTTCCACCAGCACCTTACATGTCCTACCGAATGGAACTGAACGATGGAAACATGCGCTTCGAACTGGTTCCTGCAGGTCTGCGCTTCCATCAGCAATTGTTGTACATATTGCTGTGGATAGTTCCAATGCTCACTGCCGGCATCAGTGTCTGGATCTACATGGGTGCATTTTACCACATCAGTTTCAACCGCACTGGTGTCAGTCTGCCACTTCACTTCCTCCCCGCCTTTCTGCGGCCACGTCAAGGGTTCGAAAAGATCAGCGGTGAAGACAACATTGGAAACCCCATGACAGAAATGGCACAGTCAAACTCTGCGGGCGTGCTACCTTTGGTTGTCGCTGGAGCGACAAAGAAAAAGCGAACAGTGTTGTTGGCAACCATGGAGTATGACATTGAAGACTGGAAGATCAAAATCAAAATTGGTGGACTCGGCGTCATGGCCCAGTTAATGGGTAACAATCTTCCCCATCACGACTTGATCTGGGTCGTACCATGTGTTGGAGGAGTCGACTATCCAATCGATACTCTGGGGGAGCCAATGTCCGTCACGATCGTCGACACTGTCTACGAAGTCCAAGTCCAATATCACAAATTGCGAAACATCACCTACGTACTCCTCGATGCCCCCATCTTCCGTCAGCAAACAAAGTCAGATCCTTATCCCCCTCGAATGGACGACCTCGAGAGTGCCATCTACTACAGTGCCTGGAACAGCTGTATAGCTGAGACAATCAAGCGCTTCTCGGGAACCATTGACATTTATCACATCAACGACTACCACGGCGCAGTGGCACCACTGTACCTACTTCCGGAAACAATTCCCTGCTGCTTATCGTTGCATAATGCTGAGTTCCAGGGCTTGTGGCCACTGCGTGACGATAACGAGATGGAAGAGATAAGCAAAGTGTTCAACCTTGATGTCGCTATCATCCGCAAATACGTGCAATTCGGAGAGGTCTTCAATCTACTTCACGCTGGAGCAAGCTATCTTCGGGTTCACCAGCACGGCTTCGGTGCCGTTGGTGTTTCCAACAAATATGGCGATCGCTCTTATGCGAGATACCCTATCTTCTGGGGCTTGAAGGAAATTGGAAAGCTTCCTAATCCAGATCCGTCCGACACAGAGCCCTGGGATCCCGAGGCCGAAGCACGCCAAGTTATCGAAGTCAATCAGACTTATGAAGATTCACGTGGCGATGATCGCTGTCAAGCACAGAAGTGGGCAGGGCTCAAAATCGATCCTACTGCCGAGTTGTTCGTCTTTGTCGGTCGATGGTCAGTTCAAAAGGGTGTGGACCTTATCGCCGACGTCTTCCCCGCGATTTTGGAGCGACATTCCAATGTCCAGCTAATATGCATCGGCCCCGTCATTGACATGTACGGCAAGTTCGCTGCTTTGAAATTGGAGGAGATGATGACTGTCTACCCTCAGCGGGTGTTCTCAAAACCCGAATTCACTGCCTTGCCTCCTTTCATATTTACTGGCGCTGAATTTGCGCTGATACCCTCACGCGATGAACCATTCGGTTTGGTGGCAGTGGAGTTCGGTCGGAAAGGAGCTCTCGGCGTTGGCGCTTTAGTCGGTGGACTCGGACAGATGCCAGGCTGGTGGTTCCCCGTCGAGTCTATGACAGTCAAGCATCTCCAAAAACAGTTCAAATCGGCAATTGAAAGTGCGATAGCGTCGAAGCAGAAAGATCGCGCTTTGATGAGAGCAAGTTCGGCCAAACAGCGGTTCCCTGTGGCTCGGTGGGTCGAGGATCTTGATCACCTGCAACTACGTTCAATCCGCATGCACGAGCAGGAGAATGACCCTTCTCGCAAGAAGCGATCCAGTATCTTGCACACTCGGAATTTCAGCCAGGTTTCGCTGTCATCAGTCCGAACACCTGTTCCAAATATCGACGACATGAACCCCATCCCAAGATCCTCACCATCCCGTATGCTAGACGAGGGCTTGAATCGCACACTCTCACTCGGTGTCCGCTCGGGTCCTGGCCATCGACCGGGACGAACCGTTCTCCATGAAGGCACAGCTTTGACTCCTAGGCTTGAGGAAATTGCCGATCCAGATGAGCAGCCCATAACATCGGAGGAGGCCGAGGTGATTGTGGAACAGGAGCAGCGTGCCCTTTCATCATCTTCAAATGATGGCGCGGAAGAGTCTCGACGAGGGCGGTCTCTCTCGGGAACTTTGGTGCAACCTCCGACCGCGGCAGGGCTAGGAATAGACATTGCTCATTCGACATCAAGAAGAGGCAGACTGAGGTCTTCCTCTGTCTTGAGCGTGGACCAAATCAAGGGTACGCGCCAGAGCTTTGCCTTGGAGAACGCAGATCCCACTTTTAAAGACGAAACTGGAAAATATGCACGCTACTTCCAAGGTATGCTGCAAAGGTTGACTGGCAAGAACTCGGAGAGCGATCTCTGTATCGAGGATTATATCGTCAACAGCGAGAAAGAATGGTCCAACGACCAACGCCAAATCAAGCTGGGTCGTAGATCCAGTCGAAGTCCATCCCCTTATGTTGGATCTCGGAGCTCACCATCCCTGACCGATCAAGGGGATGGCGATTTCGACGATGATGCATCTAATTGGGAAGACCTGTCGACCCAGGAACTCTTGCGGCCGAAAAGCTCCCAGCGACCTCCCATCATTCAAAGATGGCTGCTGGCGCGCGTTTTTGATTGGCCGGTCTACTCGATCCTCCTCGCCTTGGGTCAAATAATGGCCGCCAATTCCTCACAGATCACGCTCCTCACCTCTGGGGCAGGTCAAAGCCCGGTCATTCTGTACGTGATGGGAAGTATATACATTGTCACGACTTGTGCATGGTGGCTTGCATTCCGACGCGTCCCATCGGTCTATCTTCTTTCTTTACCTTTCGTCTTGTACGGCATTGCATTCTTCGTCATTGGTATTGCCGCTTTCGTTCCTGTCGGCAACGGTCAAAATTGGGCCTATCATGTGGCGACTGCCCTATACATCATTGGATCTTCCAGTGGATATCTTTTCTTTTCCCTCAACTTTGGAGATGATGGTATGTTTCAAATCCCTATTTCTTTTACTTGGTCTCTAACAGTGTCATAGGTGGCTCAAAGATTGAGTCGTGGGTCTATCGCGCATGCATTATCCAAGGCACACAAAATCTTTACATTGCTGCCCTGTTCTTCTGGGGTGCTGAGATGGCTGCAGGGAACGGCAATGGAATTGTCCAGTCCGCGGGAACTGCCGCAGCTATCACAATGCCAATCGGAGCCTTCCTGATTCTCGTGGCAGTGGCATTGTTTACCGGGCTACCCAGTTACTACCGTCAAACTCCAGGCAAGATTCCGGCTTTCTACAAAAGCATTCTCCGGCGCAAAATCATTATCTGGTTTTCGGTGTCCATTGTTCTGCAAAATTATTTCCTCAGCATGCCTTACCAGCGAAACTGGAACTATTTCTGGGGATCCAAGTATCTACCCCGCTGGGGAGCTTTCCTTCTTGCTGTGGCTTTCTTCATCGGAGTTTGGTATATCCTTCTCGCAATACTCGCCTGGCGGTCCAAAACTCATTCCTGGATCGTACCCATTTTCGCCATTGGACTAGGTGCCCCAAGATGGGCGCAGATGCTCTGGAGCACTTCCGGGATTGGGTGGTGGGTCCCCTGGATGGTCGGTGGACCACAAGGGTACGCTATCGGTGCCCGGGCAGTTTGGCTATGGTTGGGAGTTTTGGACTCCATTCAAGGCGTAGGATTCGGCATGATCCTACTGCAGACCCTCACGCGTATTCATATCGCAGCTTCGCTTTGTGCAGCGCAGTTGATTGGCACGGTTACGACTTTGGTTGCCCGTGCCACCGCTCCGAATCGGGATGGGCCTGGGGATGTGTTCCCGGATTTCTCAGAGGGCATAGTGGAGGGTATCTCAAAGCCATGGTTTTGGATCGCCTTGGGCTGCCAGTTGGCAATTCCTATTGGCTTCTTCATGTTCTTCCGCAAGGAACAACTGAATAAGCCTTGATACACAAGTTCTGACACTGGCATATGTTGTTTTTATTCAATTTCTGTTACTTTAGTCCAGCTTTCCGAATTGCATAGCGATAGATTTCTTCAATGATCTGATAATAATCTAAATGGGCGCAACGTTAACTGGACAACACTTGTGTACACTCAAGAATGATGTCACCCCGGGGCCAGATGGGAAGGTGGAGCCCTTCGGGAGCAGGGGCCCCATCACGACGGTCACGTGATAAAAAGCATAACAATCGGGGCCCGTGGACATAGCTCTGGAGGTCTCGGCATGTTTGTCTGTGCAGAAGGACAAACATGCCGAGACAAGGCAAGGTATTGGAGCAAAATCTACAGTGCTACTGTGTGGTCCCTAAAGCATTTAAGGGCTTAGCTTATATATCGCTACAGAGAAACTAGGAGTGTCTCCTAGTTTCCCTATGACCTTTTTGGCCTAGTGGTTTACTAGCCGTATTGTGTGCTTATGTAACCATAGTGAGTAGCGACCCTATGGCCCTAGCGGGATTACAACTGATGGGGTGTCAGGTCATGTGACCCACCGCCGGGTGGGGCAGGCCCAGATAGACGCTCTCTCTCTCTCGATCTCTCTCTCTTCTTTTTCCCTCCGTCCGTTTTATTAGTCAGAGAATAGCATACTACTCTGCGTATTTCATACTATTCGTAGCGCTTCTCTCTGCTATCAGCTACCGACCTAATGGTACTGAGAAGTGAGAACCTTGGAAGGTAACTATGTTTGGATCTTTCATTTGGACGTTGTCTAGTGGCAGGTAGAGATTTGAATCTTGGAGTATCATATGGAATCTTTTTATAATCACAAATTGCACACGTTTCTTTCGAGTAATGCTTCGAATACTTCATGAGGCTGGTCACGGTGAGTATACCTCGCGCATTTGAAGCTCGGGACATTTGAAATTTGGACCGAGGTCCTTCTCAGACGACAAATCCGTAGTTTGCCCATGAGGAAGAAGCCGTGCAACGTTCACAGAGTCGCGAACCCCCTTTGAAAGAGCAAATATCTTGTCCATCTCTTCGAGGCTCCGACCAGCGGTCTCCGGGAAGAAATAATAAACAATAGGCACCATTGCCGCGTTGCAACCTGCGAATATGACAAAGTATGTCTGTCCCATGCTATTGAATGCGATCGGGGTGACCAGGGTGATCAGGATGTTGATGGCCCAGGAACTGCTTATGCTGAAGCTGTTGATAGACGTTCGTAAATGCAGGGGCGCGATCTCCGTGGCGTATAGATATGGTATCGCACCGTATCCGATGATGTAACTGAAGTGGAACAAAAAGATGAAGAACACAGCACCGCGCATCGCCATCGGGTTGTGTGATTGAGTCCCGAGTATAGCCACCAGGGCCAGACAGACGGCATTTCCAATCGCGCTTCCCAGCAGCAATACTCGTCTACCGAGTCCTTCGATCTTCAAAACACAGAATATTCCACCGATTGGGCCGACCAATTGGTACACTGCTGCTAGAACAGTGGATGTGGAGTTTCCGAGATGGAGATTTTGTTCGAAGATAGTGGTTGCTACACAAAGCGATATGTTAGAGTGTTTAGAGAGCAAATCCAATGTTAAACTTACTGTAAAAGGTAATGACCGTGGATCCCGTGAGGTGCATGATCAACATGACCGTAAGAGCAAGCATAGCCCGGTGGAATGTTCTCTGGGGTCCCATGTGGAAGACCTGTCCAAAAGATCTTTTCCCAGCGAGATCCAAGGACATTTGAACATCCTTGATTTGCGCCTGGACCGTTTCATCGTCGACAGATGTGTCATTGAGAGCAGCTAGTACCTCACTGGCTTCAGATATGTGCCCTTGTCGGATCAACCAACGAGGGGATTCAGGCAGACGGATGATGAACAACAAAACAGCGAGCGAAAGCAATATCACAAATGCAAATGGAAATCTCCATGAGACACTGCTTTTTGTGAATGACATTCCAAAATCAAGGAAGAGCGACAGTGCACTCCCGAGACCGCTGAAGATCCCCTTCATGCCAACATGGGCCCCACGTTTATTGGCAGGAGAGATCTCAGACTGCCAAAGAGGTATGGTGGCTAGGAACACGCCGGTACCGAAGCCAAGGATAACGCGAGAGGTGATCAACATGGCGAGGTTGCACGCGCTCGCCATCAGTATAGATCCGACGATTTGAGTAGATGCTCCAGTCATGATTGTTCGGCGGCGGCCGAGCCAGTCGCCTAGCCAGACGCAAGAGAGTGTTCCCAAGAACACACCCATTGCATAAGCCGCCACGACAAGACCTTGGATGGTTGATGCATACGATTTGTTGAGGGCGGTAGACATGTCGATTTCGGGGAATTTGTCTTCGAAGTTTCTAAGCTCCAAGACGCCTCCCAATGAGGCCGCATTGTAGCCAGCTGAGAGAATCCCAGGCATCAGCACACCGGATATTGCCAATAGGCTCAGGCTGTTGCCTCGAAGACCGAAGAATCGACCCATGGTGAGGGTTGTATGAGGATCTATCGTGTAGATCTATGCGGGGAGTTTGAAGTCGAACGATCGGCGTGATCGACAATGATCCGCACGTCAAGGAAGCTTGCTGTTAGAATCGAACTACAAACCTCCTGCCAGCAATGATACTGCTGGTATTTAAGAGACTCGAGGGCGGTTGAGTTCCGGCTAGCTCGGCCCATTTCCACGAGAAGAGTTGGACTCTGCATTCTTTCCTGTGCCATGTTCACTGCGATCTGGGCCCATGATAGAAGAGTGTAGCCACATGTCCAATCGCAGCACATGTAAGGCTCCGTGGAATATCTCTTGTCACTTGGCTCCAGACAAGCGGGAACCCAGTCACAAGCATGCCTGGACGACGCAGGGATCCCGAGCGAAGTTGCCCTTGTGATGGGACCTCAAGAATGCAGAGGTAGAAAGAAATAGAGCTGGGGTAAGACGGGGGACTAGATTCCTGCAGACCCCATAAGTGCGGAGTGAGCAGTATCCAACAGCCGACGCAAGGGGGATCATCTCGGTTTGAGAACCTCCCACTGAAAAGGTTTGGGCCTCGAGCAGGCCTAGACACCTCCATTGAAGCCACCTTTAAGGAGTATCTTGTAGGTGTATGCCCCCTTTCCCCAACTCTAAGGCTGGTCTTTGCTTAGGTATCGGTGTCCGTTCGTGCCATGGTATATACACTACAGCCCGTGGCTCTGTCCAGTGTCGGGTAAGGCCGTGTCAATCTGCGAGAATGCAACTTTTAAACAGTTGTCGATGTAACCTTTAGGTTCAGCACCAATCCACTCGGCCCGATCCAAAGTTACCAAGTGAGCAGAGCCCTATCAGGCCAAACTCTAACTCAAATATTCAAACCAACAAGATTATCTCCGATTGGTGATAGGTGAATGTCAAGGGGGTGGAATCCAGCTTGGAATGATAATGCACAATAAGGTTACAATTGCCTCATGCTGTGCCACAGAGCTAGCAGATTGCGAGATAGCTCTGACTGATAGAAACTCCTTTGTCGAGCAAGGAGACTTCCGCTTCAACAAAACGAGCTTATTTTGGGCCTCGCATATCACCGGGGTTTCACCAAGCCTCTTGCGGTGGACTTTCCATCTCTCTTCTGACAGAGTCTGCCTGGGTTTCGCGGAAGGGTCGAGTGACCAACCGATGTTGGCGTGGTAGAAGCGTGGCGCAGGAGGGGGAGTGCATGGCGATGGCGCGCCAGTCTCGGAGGGATCCATCCCGCCACGGGACCATATCAAGCAGACCACTAGTGTACAGGTCCACTGCGCACATATCGTCGTTGTAGAGACCGAGGCCGTCCATACTGACTTCGCGCGGGAGAAAGAAATATAAACCACTACCCTTGAGAGACACGCGTTGGGCATGCTCCGCATCCTCACTTCCACTGCTCCGTCTTGAATGGTATCATCAGCGCGACAGTCGGTCACGCCGAGACTTTGTTCTCAATATCCCTCACTGTGCACACGAGCAGGACTGGTCGTGTTGCGTTGATCTCTCGTTCATTGTGGCAAACGAGTCGGTCGTATTGTTCAACTCTGTATCCTCGCGAGGCATCAAGAGTAGCCGGTGATATTCTTGGGGCGTATGTCCGGCAAAGGAGGGATGTTTTGCTGCTTTTGTCCTCGATTAGTACTCTGCATGCCTCTTCATCATAGTCATCAATGCCGCCAGTATTGTCCACATACACAAGGTTTCATTCCTCATCAACGCATCAACGCCATCTTGCTCAATCAAGCGATCTATGCTCGGCAAACCTCATCGGGGCTGTGATTGAGTCAAGATCGGGGGACATGGTGATAGCACTGGCTGACCTCTTTACCTAGAGGCTAGTGAAGTGGTGCAGAACACAAGAAACAAGATTTGTGCCATCTTTCAAAGTATAGGTTTGCAACGACATTGGCAAGTAGGGTCGTCAGAGCCTTGGGTTGGATCAGGACACAGAGATAGTCAATCACAGGCGACAAGTAGGATTGTCAATAGGCGATTTGAGTAGCGGTGATCAAGGGCAGGAACGTTTCAACCACTCAAATCGTGGGACTCACCTCATCATCTGCGGTCGTCCCGAGTCACATCTTTCGGGCGCACTCTTCTTGCCCATTCTTTGGCTTCAGGATCGATCGCGCTTATAAATTTTTTAGGTGCCCGCCTCACGAAGCTGTTGATCAGGCGTTTCCTATCGATTTGATCACTCGTCCTTGGCCGTCTCTTCTGACAGCATCCATTCATCTCCGCCAAAGTCTTTTTCTAGGAATATCCTGTCTTACGACCGATTCTACAATTATGCACAGGAACTACGGGGGTGGCCTACACCTGGGCGAAGCTCATACAGCAATGTAACAGCATACACCGTGAGGAGAGTCGTTATCGCAACATGTTTGGACAACCCCTATTCCTACCCGATGAAGAAAATATCGCATGCAGTGCATTGAACCCAAAATAACCACAAGCCCCCAAAGCTTGATCAATTAAGAGGTGCTCATGGCTTTGAGTGTGCGACCCGCACCTGACGTGATATGATATTCAGGGGTAATCGACGTGCACAGACATGTATAGCACACAGTAAGCGTCCGTACAATGTACAAATTCTATCTTTTCTCAATCGCGACTGGGCAGTGCAAGTACGCGTGTCTTGTACAATGATGGGAGTCGAAGCGACCCGTGGGCGGGTTGGCCAAACGAAGACCATTCACGCTGTTACAATGTGCCGTCTGATCGTCCATGCCAATCTCAGATGGTTGTATCAATGGCTCAGTATTAAAGATCTTAAACTTTAGATGCAGATTTTGAGACCGATTTCGGGATGGGATAGGCAGCACCGTTAGGGAATGGAAGAAATCGCGCAGTCCAGAAAGGTGAGACTTCTCTCTACTCGTATGTGTACGGAGTAGAAAGGAACACGGACACGGACATTAATCAGTCCAGAGGCGTTTCACTAGGGAAGGCTATGTAATATAATCAGTTGGGGTTGAGACATCTATTTTCGCACACAAAGAGTCCAACGGAAGCCGTTTTTCATAGCCAAGCCTGCCCAGACTGCCGAGACTCGGTTGATTCTTAACAACCTCATCGCAAGCATTGATCGACCTTGGCAACGAGAGACAAGCTTTTTTGAACTGACGTACCTGCCGGAGGTTTTGAATCTATCGTCATTCAAGCCGTGTTGACCGTGTTTAGTCTAGAGTAAGGGGAATATTACTGCGGGCGATACGACAGTATAACCAGCGAAATGAAAATGGAGGAAATGAAGACAGAGCAGATCCACAATTTCCTCCAGTCAGGGTCCTCCAGGGTCTCCGAGGGTCCCTGAGGGTCCATCGGCTGCCCACGGGTTTACTAGTGCGTACACTTGTTTCAGGGGCCGAGTGGCAAATAAGAAGAAAAGGAAGAAGACCCAAAGGGACCCAAGGGAGAAGTGGAGTGGAAGAACCAATGACGTCGAATATTGACTTCATATCCTTCTACTTGAACCAATCATCTTTTCCAATTGAGTTCCAAAAAACAAACATAGAAAGTCCATTGATGTTCAGCCTGCGCGTCGAACCCCCTTGGTCCACTCCCCCCCCTTCAACACACCTTTTCCGTTCCCTCGACCCTCTTCCTTTCTCCTTTCTTTCATCTACATTCGTTATAACTAGACGGTGGTGTGTACCCGTCTGACGTTTCCCTCAATTGAGATCACTCTTTATATACACAATGAAGGCCTCCATTATTGCCGGTCTCTCCATTCTCGGAGCCGCCGTGGCTGCCGACGTGCCCAGCATCGAGATCAAGGGCAAGAAGTTCTTCTACTCCAACAACGGCACTGAGTTCTTCATCCGCGGTGTCGCCTACCAGCCCGACTACACTGCCAGCAACGGTGGTACCAGCGATCAGACCTCCTACACCGATCCCATCGCCGACATCGACTCTTGCAAGCGTGATATCCCCTACCTCACCCAGCTTCGCACCAACGTCGTCCGCACCTACGCCGTCGACCCCAGCAAGGACCACGATGAGTGCATGCAGGCCCTCGCCGATGCCGGTATCTACCTGATTACCGATCTGTCCTCGCCTTCCGAGTCCATCGTCTCCGATGACCCCACCTGGAACTCTGACCTCTTCACTCGCTACTCCCAGGTCGTCGATGCCTTTGCCAAGTACCCCAACGTCATTGGTTTCTTCGCCGGTAACGAGGTCTCTAACAAGGTCAACAACACCGACTCCATGGCCTATGTCAAGGCCGCCGTCCGCGACATGAAGTCCTACATCAAGCAGAAGAACTACCGTACTTCCCTCGGTGTGGGTTACGCCACCGACGATGACCAGACCGTCCGTGAGGCCGTCTCCAACTACCTGGTCTGCGACGACGTCTCTGACTCCATCGACTTCTTCGGTTACAACATCTACGAATGGTGCGGTGACTCTTCCTTCACCAAGTCCGGTTACTCCGAGCGCACCAAGGAGTTCGCCGACTACCCCGTTCCCGCCTTCTTCTCCGAGTACGGCTGCAACGACGTCCGTCCTCGCAAGTTCACCGATGTCCCCGTCCTCTTCGGCCCCAAGATGACCGACGTCTGGTCCGGCGGTATCGTCTACATGTACTACGAGGAGACCAACAAGTACGGTCTTGTCTCCGCCTCCGGCGACAAGGTCAGCACCCTCGCCGACTTCAGCAACCTCTCCAAGCAGATGGCCTCCGCCACTCCCTCCGGCGTCGAGTCCAGCAAGTACTCCGTCACCACCACCGCCGGCCGCAGCTGCCCCACCGTCGGCCCCGACTGGAACGCCGCCAGCATCCTGCCCCCCTCCCCCAACGCCGACCTCTGCGAGTGCATGTACAACTCCCTCGAGTGTGTCCCCGTCTCCGACATCTCCAACAAGAAGATCGGCTCCACCTTCTCTTACCTCGGCGGTGAAGACGGCGTCATGGACGGCGTCAACTCCAACGCCACCTCCGGCAAGTACGGCGCCTACTCCATGTGCTCTGCCAAGCAGCGTCTCGCCTGGGCCATGAACCAGTACTACCAGTCCAACAAGGGCAAGGCCGGTGCCTCCGCCTGTGGCTTCAGCGGCGCCGCCTCTACCAAGAAGGCTACCACCGCTTCCGGCTCTTGCGCTACCCAGATGAGCTCCATTGGCACCAAGGGTACCAACGCCGTCTCTGCTGGTCTTGCCGCCAGCACTGGTGCTGCTGCCTCTGGCACCTCCGGTGCTAGCGGTGCTACATCTTCCGGTATCGCCGCCGGCACCGTTCCCCAGTCTGTCCACATTGGTACCTGGCAGGCCGGTGCCTACGCCGTTGCTGCCATCGCCTCCGGTGTCTTCATGGTCATGCTTTAAGCGTGTTAGACATGTTGATAGACAGATCCAACTTGTGGATCGCTTTTTGTAACATTGTTCGTATATAATTCTTTCAAAACAGCCAGCCGGCGTTCATTTTTTTATCTTCTGAAACCACGTTTGATTTTATACCATTAAGTGGTTCACTTGCCCGTTCCATCCCAGTCACTAGTTGGACCTCGGGACGGCCTGACCTTGGAACTCCCGAGGTCTTGAGACCATGTACCATGGCGCAATCGGCCGGGTCTTCCAACCTTGGAAGGTTCACCTAGATAACCCCATGAATCTATAAACGTTGAAAGTAACTAATTGTAGCCCTGGAGTGGAGAGCATGACTTCGAAGGTTCGTACAATTGTTGACTGGATGTCTCGCAGTCCCCTGGGCTTTTTCTATATCCTAGTACGCCGGTGTTCGATACGTTTTGCCCTGGGGCTTGTTTGCAAAATGTCGATATACATTGATGCTCCATGAGTATTTGATCCTGGGTACCTCGACCTCGGACTCGTTTCATATTGCCTGAAAGCTCCTGTATGACGTAGCATATCCAAGCGGTCTCTGTTCGCCGAATCTCTCTATCTGATGCTGTGCAGTCAATTAGCAAGCGATTGACCATCCTGAGGTCTAAGCTCGCCTAGACACGTCTCCGCGGCTTTGGATTGTTGTAGCCCAACCTTGGAAGAAAAGACGCTTTGGAATGATTGAAATTGAGTCCGAAAGTAAAGAGTGTGCACCGTGAGCCTTACCGTTCATATTCGTAATTGGAGATACTGGCCCTGTAATTCAATCTCATACAGGAACATGTTGTCGTTGGAATTGTTTCCCTGAGAGGGATGTTCGCAAGACTCATCTCACTTCTCTCGACTTCTTTCTCCTTTCGTCTGCTCAATCCACCTCGTCTCAATCCACCTCGTCTCAATCCACCTCATCTCGGTCCATCTCATCCCAGTCCATCTCATCTCAATCTACCTCATCGTTCCAAACAACCATGCAAGCTCTTACAGCAGCCTTCGAGGCAAGCAGGGCACAGAATCGTGCCGCACTCGTCACCCAAGTCACAGCTGGGTTTCCCTCCGTGAATGCAACTCCCGAGATCATGCTCGGCATGCAAGCTGGTGGTGCAGGTACTTGTCCAACCACATTCAACCCTCGTGTCCACTAACTAAAACACATATGCAGACATCATTGAGATTGGGATTCCCTTCAAAGATCCAATGACTGATAGTCCCTTCTACCAAAGCATCAACACCATAGCTTTCGACAATGGCGTTCGGATCCCCGCTATACTGCAGATAGTGAAAACGGCCCGCTCCAGGGGTCTGACCGTCCCAGTTGTGTTGATGGGACACCGCGAGCCTATCAGAGAGTATGCGTTTGGAGAGGAAAAGCTTCTGCGCGATTGCAAAGCTGCTGGAGTCGACGGATTTGTCATTGTTGATTTCCCACATGACGAGGCGGTGCGATTTAGCAGCTCGTGCAAGGCCAAAGGGTTGTATACCCTTCATGTTGAACTACGTAACTGGTTGAACTAACACATTATAGCCTATCATACATTCCAGTCATCGCATTGACCACCCCGGAAAGTCATATGCAGACGCTCTGCAAGTCCGCCACCTCTTTTGTTTTTCTTGTCTCTCACGTGGGATCCGATGGGGTTCTGGCAGATCCGGATGAAGGCCTCCCCGGGCTCCTGAAACGAGTCCAGCGTTATGCAAAAGAGAAGGTTCCAACAGTCATCGGATCCTGCGCCACAAACTCCCAGCAATTTTTGAGACTCGCTCGTCTCGCCGAGGGAGTTGCGCTTGAGGGTTCCCTCGGTTCTATTCTGGAAAGCGCAGCCCCTGGCACTATGGCTCAGAAAGTGAAGGAGTACTGCCTGAAAGTTGCTGATCGTGCAGAAGCACATGTCGTCATACCACCCAAGCGGCAGCCTGTGCATCAATCCATGTCGCCCACAACCGTCTACCTCTCAAGTTCAGATGGGACCTACGACTGTGAAATGATGTCACAGTAGAGATATCTGCAGTGACCTGTGGACATCGAACTGTGGAAGAAAAAACGGAATTTCCCCAAGATTTGAGCAGATATTGTTATTGCTTTTCTTCGTGTCAACCCGCTTGTGTCGGACCATGCTCACTCTCCTACTAGCCGTTTCCCCTCTTCGCTAGACCCGAGGCTCACGAACTGAATGTTACGAATAGCATGTCCTTTCCACATGAGCAGCATGACAAACATAAAGGAAAAAACAGCAAAGAACGCCATCATACCATAAACCCATCCAAGATCCACAGCCTCCACCCAGGGGTTGATATAGAAGCTGATGGTTAGTCCGTAGACAATTCGATAAGCACCGATGACGATGCCTGCCTCCGCGGGATACTTTGTAAAGCATTCAACAACGTAATTCACCGTGACGGGAACGCTGGCCAGTGACCCAATTGTAACGATGAAAACCGCAAGTGCCAAAACCATATAGTGTAGATGATACTGCAGCGCGGCCCCGAAGATCCCCAAGCCAATGGGGTTGAGGATTAGGCTAGGCAGCCAAAGTACATGCAGACGATATTCGGGCTTCCAAACACCGCCGTTGTATCTCCTTGCCAATGCGAGTGGAAGCTTGTCGTTCAGGTAGTGGCCATAGAATTGGACGAATATGATGCCAATCCAATGACAAAATGTAAACGCGGCATTTTGCTCCAGCGAAAACCCATAGCCACCCTCTGAAACGGGCTTTTGGAGCCACACCGGCGTGAGAGCGTTGACTCCAACGTAGAAACCAAAAGAGATGAGTGTGAAGATGCCCATGATGATCGTCACGGGACACATTCCAATCATGAAAGGTGTTATTGCAACCTTGGCCTAGAGTGTTGTCAGGTCTGGGCTCGAGGAGATATCGAGGAGAGCTTACCGTTTCCCTCCAAGTAGTCGGCAACACGACCCTTTGCCCGAAAAAGAAAGTTGCGAGCCTATTGGCCACCATACCAGTGGGAATTTCCGGGTTGCGGTCCAAGAGCTCGCGATCAAATCCAGTCTCCTCAAGAAAACAAAAACAGCAGATGAGCGCGAAGCCCAACAAGCCTACCGTCCACCAAAACTCAACGGGGAAGAAAGAGTGTGCCGAGACAAAGCCTGAAAATGTTGGACCAGCAATAGTGCCGAACAAGAACGCCATGTGTAAGACGGTGAATGCGCGGCCACGCTGGTGCAAGAAGAACAGATCTATGACAATGCGAGGACCAAGCACAGTGGGCACAGCACCAAAGAACCCGGCAAAAAGACGCGATATCACATAAGGGATGTAATCATCCGCGCCAGTCATGACAGCGCCCCAGATCTGGCAAACCAGGGTGAACAATACACACCAGAAGATCGTGGAGCTGCGCCCGAACACATAGGAAACCGGCGCAAAGAAGAATGGGCCAGCGGCCATACCAGCTAAAGCGGCCGAGTTCTGGGTTTGTTAGTGAAAAGCACTTGCACAGACCCGGAACGAGCGAATGCATTGCGCACATACAGCATAGGACTCTTCCAGCTTCGTCTTTTGGTACAATTTCTCCTGGTCAGCGAGATTCAGCTGCCCCGAAAGGGGCGCAACAGCGCCAGAGAACGATGCGAGACATAGCACTGCCAGAATGACATATTTGCGGCTTGTTGTCCAGTTCTGCGAAACATCGTTCAGTTCGGATCTAGAGCAGGGGTGTTTTGGTATTTGGCCATACCAGAGGGTCCCGTGGGTGTGTACTGGGCTGGGGAATCAAGACGAGGTGGTTTTTGTCCTGCCTCTCTGCATTGGATTGGTCTTTGTTCATGATCACAGCTGTCAGAGACCTAACACTGGCTGTGTAAGTCACCCCTTGGAGGAGTCCTGGTATTTCGGTCGCCAGATGTCTTGGCAGGCCAGTATGAAAGCTTCAACTGCGCTAAGCTCCTTTGCCGAGCGCACCCCCGAAAGCTCACGTGGGGACGCGTCAGCTTGGCTGTGGAGGCAGACCATCGTCCAGCACTTGAGGCAGGGAGATGCATTTGGAATGTAGACTGATGGACAAGCTATCATGTCCTGCAGCGACACCACTGGTGTCCTGTTGCCGAAGAGGGCTTTTCCAAGGGTGTGTTTATAGTGCCTGAAATCCCAGGCCGCGAACACCTGAATCCAAACTTAACTAGCTGGTAAGCTATAATCTTTTGGCCTTCCCAACTTCAGTTCTATCAACTTCAAACCTTTCAACTTCAATTCTATATCAAGATTGAACACGACAATGCGTGCTCCGATTCAGGCTTCGCCAAACATTCGGGTACCTATGCCGATCGGGGTCGGATCCACATCGGAGAGAAATTCTCCAAAAACGGACATCGGCAACAGCTCCAACATGCCGAGCGCGTTTGATACAAAATACCCCTTGGAGCTGCTCAGCATTTTAGCTCAGCCCTGGAGACATGAGTTCAAGGTTCAATGATCATTATCGACACCCTAATATTTAATCATGGGAAAGGAAGACCTGGAGTCTCAAAAGCCAACCCCGCAGGTTGATCCTGATTCGGAGGAAGACCTGGCACTCAAACCTCAACAGTCAAACGCCTATGGGATCCCAACATGGCGCAAATCTCTGATCTTGTTCATTGTCAGCTGGATGACTTTGGCGGTCACATTTTCTAGCACTTCTTTGCTTCCCGCAACCCCCGAGATCGCGACCGAGTTTTCGACGACATCGGAGATCCTCAATGTCACTAATGCTGGTGTGCTGATTGCCATGGGGTTCTCCTCCCTCATATGGGGGCCCATCGTCAACATTTTTGGGCGTCGAAATGCCTACAATGCAGCTATATTGGTACTCTGTGCATGCTCGGCCGGCACCGCCGTGGCGACCACTTTGCATATCTTCATTGCGATGCGTATTCTAAGTGGTTTCACCGGTACCTTTTTTATGGTCGCTGGACAGACTATAATAGCGGATATTTTTGAGCCGGTATGACAAACACGATCTTCCAAGTTCTTTTGACCAATTACTAACCCTAAGCAGACTGTACGTGGAACAGCTACGGGATGTTTCATGGTTGGATCGGTCAGTGGTCCTGCTATTGGTATGTTGCAGTGTATGCGATTTGGGCCTTGGAATATAGACTGACTTACTGCCTAGGGCCTTGCATCGGTGGCATCATCGTCACATTTGCCCAGTGGCGTATCATCTATTGGCTACAATTTGGAATGACTCTTCTTGGTCTCATCCTTTCACTTCTTTTCGTACCCAGTGTGCAGGAGAAGAACCTAGTCATCGGCTCTGGCCAGCCATGGAAAATTTCCACCGTTTTCAAGATGTTCAATCCTTTTCGCATCTTTCGCCAATTCATTTACCCAAACGTGTTTATTGCTGTGAGTATTTAAGCCACACAGCTCTTTCATGTCACTAACTAGAACAGTGCCTCACCTGCGGTCTTCTCTCAACATTCCAATATGCCATCTTGACATCAGCCCGCTCTATCTTCAATCCTCGCTTCAACCTGACGACTCCTCTTGTCAGCGGCCTCTTCTATCTAGCCCCGGGAATTGGGTTCCTGGTTGGCAGCGTCGTTGGCGGCAAGCTGTCAGACCGCGCTGTGAGGAAGTGGATCAAAAAGCGAAATGGTGTTCGGCTGCCACAAGATCGACTGAATAGCGGCATTGCTACGCTTTTTGGAGTTCTGCCAGCCGCAACTTTGATCTATGGCTGGACCCTAGAAGAGGAGGTGGGCGGTATGGTAGTCCCAATCATTGCTGCTTTCTTTGCAGGCGTGGGGCTTATGGGCGCTTTCAACGCTCTGAACACCTACTCGGCCGGTAAGTTTCTTCAATATCTTCAATATCATAAGACAACATTTGACTGATTCCCTCGCAGAGGCTATGCCCCAAGCTCGCTCGGAAACTATTGGCTGCAAGTACATTGTGCAGTATATTTTCGCTGCAGGAGCAACGGCGGCCGTTGAGCCGCTGATCGGCGTCATTGGAGTAGGATGGACATTTACGATTTGTAAGTTGCCTCTCTCTGTTCTCTGGAAACTAGTTATTAAGTCTGACTAACTGGCTAGGCGTTTTCTTTGCCATCATTGGCGGTTTCCTTGTTCTCACCATTATCAGATGGGGCACTGATATGCAAAAATGGACCGAGAAGACATACGGCCTTAACAAGAAACCCCAAACCTGACGATGTAACGTTTTTTGCTTGCATTTGTGTCTTTGCATACTTGGCGATATGAAATGCCTTGATAGATTTGGTTTATAGATTCATGCTAGACGCCCGGATAGCCTCATTGGAAATAGAAATGCAAATTTGCGGGGGAAAAAGTGAATTTGATTGAGTTCTACATTTGAATGCCCCTGCTGGTGAATTCCCCATCTGCAAAGGTGCCCATTCATGCATCAATCCATGGATGTATGGCCCTGGAGCCCTGGAGCGGAGCCACGATTAGTAATTTCGGCATCCCTCCTATTACTGCCGAAGCCTCGGCAAAGACTGCAGGCTACCGACTGCATTCGGACGTCATTTCTCCTCACTTTGCGAAACTCAAGAACGACTCTAAGATAAGGAAATATTGGCTGATATGGCGAGGAAAAGACGTGAGCCCACGTCAGACCTAGAACAGGAAGGTCGCGAGTCTCAGAAAAGGAAATTTGTCGCGTGCGTTTCGGACGGCTCTTCCGAGATCTGCTACTGACACTTCCTAGCTGTCAGCGATGCCACTCGCATAAAATTAAATGCTCTGGTGACTTGCCATGCAGCAAATGTCGTTCGGTAGGCTGCGCCGATGAATGTGCTTATGCCACTCGGGATCGCCAGGTCAAAGTCAGCGAGAAGTATGTGAGCAAGTCGATGGCTTTTCGTCAAGCTAAGCTTTGAGCAAAAGCTTTCCCGCACGGCTCGGTTCGGCCACTAATTCGATCTTCATTGATTAGCTATCTAGATCAGATCCTTGCAGAAAATCAGCGGCTCAGGGAGCAGTCGTCAACCTCGGCGAGAGTAGCCGAGATCCACGACCCGCAAAGGTAAAGCACGATCTGTTCAGTAACATACTGTACCAGTATGGCTAAAAGAAAACACCCACTAGAGCACCTTCTCGGCCCGCAGACGCTCCAGATGGTACGGGCATCCAGAATCCTCTCATCAGGGATCGTGCTTGGTTTCATCGATATGACCCATCGTCGCCGCCCATCTACATCGGCGAGGCAGCATGCTCAGCATTTGCAACTCGGTTTCGTCGCTTTTTGACAGGAAATAGTGCAATGCCACATATTGCACGCACTCAATACGAGCGGGAGGAGAAGATTGCAGCAGCGAATGAAGCGAATATACAATGGCCAAGTCTACACCATGCTCGGCTACTGGTCCGTATAGCAATCCACCAAATCGGTCATTTGTATCACCTCATGATGCGCAAGTCAACGTTGGACAAACTGGAAGAAATATACCAGACACAAGACTTTGACTGCAGAGCTAGCAAGTGCAAATTCTTTGCTTTGTTTGCCTTTGGGCAGGCATATTCTATCCGTTCCGAGCCATATTCTGGCTCAAGGGTGCCGGGGACGTCTTATTTTGCCCGAGCTATGGGTTTGGTTCAGATCCTCCCCGAGAGAACAAGTGTTACACATCTGGAGACCTTGCTCCTATTGGTGAGTACCGCGGCAGGTATATCGCGTTTCGGACCTGTTAGGTTAACCTCACATCAAGTCTCTTTTCTCATACTATCTTAACCGACGCCATTCGGCATATATCTTGATTGGAAATGCCATGCGAATGGGCCTGACAATCGGGCTGAACCATAACATCCCCGAGTCCCAGCTCATCGACCCGGTCGAACGTCAGCACCGGATCCAAATCTGGTGGACCATATACATCTTCGACCGAATGTGGGGATCCAAGATGGGGCTGCCGATGCAGATCCTTGATGAAGACATTCATGTCGACATACCATCAACAATATCCCCTCGCTGGCGACATGAAGAAGAACTCTCCGACAGCGAATACATGACGGCTAACATCAAGCTGGCCCGGATCGTTGGTGAGACAATCACGAAGCTCTACAGCCGACGAAAGTACCAAGAAACCTTTCTCCAACGCGTCCAAAAGCTTCTCAAGGCCCTGAAACATTGGGTCGAAACACTCCCAGAGTCCTTGCGACTAAATATGGAAGACCTAGAATCCAGCAAAAAGCCCATTGTCTCCCTACATATGGCCTTCAACCAATGCGTGATCTTATCCACACGACCCACACTGCTCCACCTCCTGATCACGCTGAGCCAAGCCAAGCCGGCGACAGACAGCACCGAAAGCGAAAGCGAAAGCGAAATGGCGTCTGTATCACAACCAGTCTTGACGCTAAGCGAGGCATGCATCCATGCAGCACGGCATTCCCATTCCATGATTCTGACCCGATGGATAAACGGATCGATGCCGACGTTTGGTTATTTCCACGCGCACTACCTATTTTCCTCAGCACTGATCCTGGCAATGTCAAGCTTCGTCCCAATCGGCAATCCGTCCGACATGACCGGGTTCGACTCGGCGCTGGACTTGCTGCGCTCGATGACCGAGAACGGGAACCTGGCCGCTGCAGAATTCTGCACTAATCTGGAGCAGGTGAAGAATTGCCTTGATGTCTATCGCGGCTTGAAGGTTGGTCGAAGTGAGGGGGGTGTCGAGGTAGCTCCATCTAACAATGTTCACGCTGATTCTGGCCCTGCATCTGGGTTCGCTGGGCTGTCGACACTGGCGAGTGTAACAGCTAATGCTTCTATGCATACTTTGGCACCGAGCACATCCGCGCCTGCGCCTGTGTCGGTGGCGCCGTTGGCACCAACTCACGAAACACTCGCTTCTGCTCCCACTGCCCAGCCGATTCAACAGGGAATTGATCCATATGCGTTTCCGGTGCGTGATACCGTCAATGGGTATACCACTGAGATGGCATTCCTGGAGCCGACGATGCAGGATTTCCTTGCGCAGTCAGACATCGACCTCGGCCTTTTGCATCCCGTTGATGCATTCTTTAATGAAGCAGAAAATCTTTATACATGCCATGAGTTATAGACCAGAAATCTCGGGGGTGAGACTATAGTCAAACATCATACAAGACTGGGTCTTTCAATGCTTGAAGGTGACGTTGTTATGATGGCGTTGCCGGCGGGGACAAATAGTCGTTTATACAAAACAGAACAACTATGTGTCCAAATGAGATCCATGGATGCTGCTGATTCAACTGGCAAAAATTCAACGAACGAAGCTGATATACTTCATGAAAAGTTTCAATGTCAACTCAATGATATAGAGGCTATGATCAAAATTCATGAAAGAAAATTGGCCACTCCGTGAATGCCAGGGTTCGTCACCACAAAAAGCAGCAAGGGGAAGTCATCCTTAGAGAAAGAGCAAGGACGCATCGCTACCTGCTAGATAAAGTTTTCGTTCCGGCGGTCAAAACGGCATGTCGAGGTGAACTGAATTCCTCAACTTCGGGTAAGAAAAGTAGCGGGGTGCGCCTAAGACCTAGACGGGCCCAAGACCAAATATCGATCCATGGCGTGAGAGGATGTCTGTGCAGACAATCCAGGCACGCCGTGAGGATTGGTCCCTGGCAGACATTGTGTGCAACCATTCTATGGCCCGCTTCAGCTTAGTGGCTATGTTGGCAGCCTCAGGGGTGTGTGGAGCGGTGCGGGTCAAAAGTTCGGTCAGCAAGATGGTTGTGGCTTGCATGACATTGTGCAGGATGAACCACCAAGGGGCGACGCCAGAAAGCCAATTTGTGTCTCCTATTTCAGGGAGCAAGTCGATCATTTGGCCGGCTATCTGAACGCATATAGCTGCCATACCTTCACACAGTACTCCTGGGGTACTTGCCATCGAGGGCTGTGAGAGGTGGCGAATGCAAGGCTGTAGGATGATCATTTTGGTGGCGTAGTATCTGCGAGCGAGGCCAACGCGTTGTTGCGCGAATTGCTGAGTCAGGTTTGATGCTGCTGTAATTTGGAATTCCATTGGGAGGCGAAGTAGCCAATTGTCGGCATGGTTATTGAAAATCGAGATTGCCGCTTCGACTTCATGCCAAGATTGTCGCGCTAAGCTAGGGACGTAGATTGCATCTACGGCCCGTTGTAGAAGATGGGCTAGATCCACAGCATACAGAAAGTAAAGAGAGGCATTTGGTGACAATTTTTCGGCGGCTGTGTAATCAGGCTTTTGTTCAACGTGCTTTTCCTTGCCAGATAACTGCTCCGAGCCTTTGAAAGCCAATGGACCTTTTGGCAGAGCGTGAGAATCAGACAATAAAGAGTTGAAAAAGGCACTTCGTGCCCCTGGGTTGGTAACCATCTGGACGACACGCTCCTGCTCAATATCCTCCTCGACGAATGGAATCGGAAGCGGAGTTGTGCAGACCGTATGCCCTGCGATGGGTGGACGACCTGTCATCTCACATAGTACCGTATCCAGTAGATAGAGCGCCCACCACACCCGGTACCGGAGCTCCCGCGAAAAATGTGTGATGCTATCGGTTTCGATTCGGAGGTTCAATCCCATTGTCATGGCTGAGCGAATCGCAACCCCAACCGTTCTCCAAGACCTGAGATAAAAGGCCTCATAAGTCAAAAGCCGACTAAAGAGAAAAGAGGGAGGACTGGAATTGGAGGCTCACCTGTTGACCTGGCCAATTGACAGAAGATAGAAAGCAGCCAGGCCCTCTACCTGCGTTTGTTGTAGATCAGGATGATCGAGTAGCACTTTGCTTCCACTCAGCTTCCAAGCGCGGGCGAAATACACAGGATGTTCACCATGATCTGTCTGGGGCTGGTCTACCAAGCATGCCTGTCTGGTAGCAATGGCAAACACCAGGTTCAACACAGCCAGCCAGCGTTTCCCAGGTCGTACGCTTGAGTTTGAATAGAAAGATCGGTATTGGCTTAGAAAGAGCGCCTTTCCAAGGATGGGGAACGTGGAATGTATGGCGTGGAAATAAATTTCCACAAGCTTGTCAGCGATCTGTTGAGGAGGCCGGCGTGCAAGATCGACAGTGTTGGGGACCGAGATATCAGAGTCGTCTTCGAAGTAGTTCACGGAAGAGATAGCAGGAGGTTCGGGGGTCTCTTTGATTGGTGTGGAACTGCCATGATCAAGGTCGCGTTTGAGTCTGTACAACCATGCGATCTCGGAACAATCGCCCACAAATCCCGTCGCCTGTACCTTGTCATTACGGTTAAAGTCCTCTTCAGTGTAGTCGACCACCCCAGAGGGAATGGTCAGGGGGATAGCAGTTGAATCAGACGGTGCCTGCGGTTGAGATACTGCAAGAGTTGGATTGGGAAGGAGATGAGGGTGTAAGTTTAAATCCTTCAAACGTTGATCGACTTGACGTGCTGACGAAGCATCGAGTGTGTGGTAAATATCACGCAGGAGAGTTTCAAGGGATTGGACTTTGGAGGATAAACTAGCCAACTGTCTTGCTTGGGGGTTAGAAAACGGATGACCAAGGTTTGTTCAAATTTGTATTTGGCGGGGTTTTTTTTTAAAATTAAAGGGAGTGACAGAGAGTAACCCACTTCACCATCTTTTCCCTTTTTCGGTCGCCATAAGAACACTGGACCCCAGCATCCTGGCACCGATGGCAAACCGGGCGATGGCCACTACATTTGGCCTTTTGATCCCGGCAGTTTTCACATGCCCGACTGACGCGACCAGTGGCAGTTGAATTACTCGGTGGGCCGTTGCGGGGGATGGCTACCTTCGCATTAACCTGATTCCTGTTGGTCTCAAAAGAGGGAAGGTTGGAGGGTGGGTAATCGGGGACCCAGGTATAATTGAGGGTCGAATCATTTTCCGCAGGTTCGGGGAACGGGAAGTTTCCACTCATATTCGACGGGCAGGATTGGATCTGGTCGTAATATGAGCTGGGATAATTCGACGACAATAGACTTTGGCGACGGACGCTAGTGGGAGGTTGGTTATAAGTCGACAAATGACCCGGACGGCCAACACGGCCTTGCAGATCCCTAATGTAATAAACAAAAATCTTCAGCTATCATGCGGTGGATACCTCACAATTCCCACTAATGCAAATGAGATTCTGTGGTATGCTGGAGCTATTTGCCGGCAGTTTCGCCACTTGGATAGAGCGGTCGAGCGCTGAGACCAATGAACGGGTGGTATTCCAAAGGAGTGCTGGAAGCATATACTCTTGAAAGAGGTTGCTCAAGCCCTATGTAAGAAGCCTCAAGTCATTGGCAGCTGTCAGAACTGATGTTCTCTTGCAATCCCGTTTGTTGCAATGCCATTCCAGGCTTTTCTTGGTCGGGGATTGGTGTCCGAGCGTGCGCGGGTATGTACACAGTGTACATAGTCCCTATGGGAGAGTGCCGAAGACCATAGGAAGCTGTACACCTGTCTCTCCATGAATTGCGTGGAGGTATTCAAAGAGTTCAAGTATAATACTTGACAATGGTAGTGATGTTCTCCTGTCACAGACTCACAGTCGTCGTAACGTTGTACGTTCCGAGTTGTTCTCATATTTCCACATTAGTTTGACCGGAATTCCAAGTTCCAAGGCGCAGCGTAACTTTCACTTCGTCATCTAAGCGAGCGAAGCGGGCCTTGTCGCCCTAGTGAGCAACAGCCGTCCGATGCATTCCATGAGCTGGAGCCAAGCGAAAGTCCCATTCTCCCGCTCGAAACTGCGTGGTGCACAGATAAAGTTCACACCCAGCCCTCTTCCCTGATCGTCGTCCTTGGGAGGTCGAGGGAGCACAGACAAAGACGCGGTTTGCAGATGCTTTCAAAGGACGTAACCGGGCTTGGATCACTTCTGGGTCATCCTTCTGACGTATTCTTTTAGTACTATCGCGTTCTTCGCAACCTGACTGGAATTCTGGGTCACTCGTGAGAACACGAAGTTGCGGGCGAGCCTCCTACCCTCCTTTTCCTATTCACTGCCGACATAGAAATCGAATGGCGAGACAAGGTTACTGGTGGATTGAAACTTGGTATCACTCAAAATTCGAAGGATGTGCGGGCATTAGACTTGAAGGATTCCATACTGGTGATCTCTGGTCGCGGAAGACAAGGAGTTTTCCTCACGTCCGGGTGGGTTTGACCGGCCACAGATCTCCACATGCTAACGCTGTCTCAATGTCGCAGTCGGGATCTCTGCGGAGTGTGATAGCGCAAATCAGTTATTGATTCACAATTCTGGCAGCCGAGGGGAAATTCGTCTGCATCACCAGGGACGAACACCAGAGAAATGTCGCCATTGGATGCCACCGTTGGATCGTATCGCAGGGGTGAGTTGGCTTGGGTCAGATATTATGCTTCCTTTCCCATCACTGACGAATAGGCCCTCACAGGACAATGACATTGTACGCGTAGTGTTTTGGTTTTGATCACTACTGAAACCCCCAGTCGCATCGTTGAAATCCATGCCCCGGCAATGACGCAGCACACATGAGATCCAGCCGTCGCGAAGCCCACACATTGCTAGGCAAAAAAGAGTGACATGGCTTTTCCCAAAATTGTCAAAGTACATTGAGATTGACGCGATGCGTGGTCAGTTGAAAATGGAGGCACTTTTGTACCGCTGGCCTTTCTCGAGCCCCGACGATCAAGGATTAAATGACCAGGGATGAGAAACGAAAAATCGAAAGTGATGGTTGTTGATTGAACACAGAGGGCCGGGAGAAAAACAGAGTGAAGATGGTGTTTGCTTTTGCTACCAGCCGTGGCGAACATCGTGGCAACCGTTTGCCTGCGGCAATCCGAAGGTTCATGGCCTGGATATCATTTTCAAGCAGAACAAGACCACCGCCATATGGGAGATGAGGCGCATCTGATAGCAAGGCGGCAGTGCATTATATGAGAATTGGCTTTCTGTGGCCATGGCTGCTTTCTCGTCTGGTTTCTTTGCCTTTAGGGCTAGAGTTCGAAGACATCGCCATCTGTCAAGGATAGCACGATCAACCAATCCCTGGAATCTTCCTATGCACTGAAAGTCAGAGAGCTGCGGTGGGCACAGGATACAGTCACAGAAATGTTATGACTGTAATCGAAAGCATCGGTTGCTGTTTGAATGCAGAAACGAGAAGTTTGATGGTTGGTACAGTGCCGAGAACCGAACCGTACCCAGGTCTGGGTTCGTTTGTGCCACTGGAGTTACTGCCAGGATCGATCGATGAAGCTCTGAGTCTGGTAGCTGTGCATTATTACCTCGGCAGCGGAATAAAGGTCCGGAGCATCACTCTTGGAGACAATATCAAGGCTGTGCGATCCTGTTGGAAAAAAGAAATAAAACACCGACATGTCACCTTACAACACGAGAGGGTTTACACTGCGAAAATAATCGGTCAGCAGCTTATCACCAAGGGATGGGGCAAATGAAGCAACCTACCAGTTTGATGAGGGGGCACTCATTGCTTATATCTCCATTTGGCGATTTCGGTCAAAACTGAGGCGCCAGGCTCTATTCTCCATGGTTCCACGGCGGTACCAGCCCCCGCCATATTGAAGGAGTGCATTTAGCTTGCATCCACACTTCTAGCTTCAAGAACAGCCCAATTTGGCGTTCATTACTTCAAGCAATAGCACCGGAAAGATGAGGCCAGAGTGGTTATGGGGATGGGAAGATTCGGTCTGCGACCGTTGGGGATAGTCGCTTCGGGGGCGGATTGATGGGTCAAGAGCGATTCACTTTGACGAGAATATTGATTGGACCATCTCCGCAAAAATATTTGACGACAAGAAGAATTGACATCACAATCCCTTGGTGCGAAAGGGATGTCGTCTAATTTGGGTTGAGGCGAACATGGATGGATTACACGGAAACCTATTCCGTCAAAACCGGACCCAATTAGAGCCCCAAGGAGATTGCAAGTCCTAGCCTCCCGTGCTGCGAAAAGAAAATGGACCTTCTACCTGTCAAAGGGTTGGCTGGGAATCCCAAACAGTAGATCTGTTGGTTTCTCGTGGCCTACAGGGAAGCCGGGCGCCGGGCGACTTTACCCTCCAGGTACAAGACAGCCGCACAAAAGCATGGTCTTTCCGCACCAATTTGTCAAAATTGACCAGTCCGCCTCGGTTACGTGTTGATCGGTATACCAAGGGAAGCAAGCATATGAAAGTGCTGCTGGCGATACACTTGCGAGGCCGCAGAGCTGATTTCTGTGTATGGGGTCAAGTGTTTGCTTTTTCTCGCCTTGAATCCGATTGAAAACAGGTCCTTAGTGTGATAACACTTGAGCTTGATCTGCACGATGACACTAGTGTCTCCTTCCCGTCATGTTTTCGGTGTTTTTCGCTCAATTTCCCCCTCCTTCTTGGGACATCTCACAGCTGGGTGCAGACTCGTTCTTCTTTGTCCTTTCCAAGGGTTGTTCCTTGATCATCTTGACATGCAAACCTGCTCACAAGAGGCAAGCACACGTGTTCATGAGGAGAATCTAGGCATACCTACTCCGTAGAGATGGATGAACATGAGGGACACCAACCAATGGCTCCTCTGGGCGATCTTTCTAACTGACTTGCAAGAATGATGATCTGTGTTACCGTTACCCACGCCGATTGATTATTTTCATGTTCCACTGGTTTTTGTAGAAGTAACCTTGTCGTCATCTTCGTAGGAACAACCTGGACTTCTTCATTTCATAACTTTTGGTAAAATAGGTTTCAAAATCCAATCTTTTTTAAATTTTCAATTTTATCCAAAGATTCAAAGTGTGAGATTAATGAAAGCCATGTGCAACTAGAACTAATTTGAAAGATTTCTCATATTATTGAAGCTCGCCGTCGCGTCGTCGAGATCGTGGTTCTATTGATGCCTCAGGCATAAAGTTCACACGTGATCTCACGTGATTGCGATACCATCTCCCCTTAGGTTTATCTCCTGCTCCTGGTGCATTCACATGTATAAGCTCGAATGAAATGCAAACAGAATCATAATGTCATTGCGCGGGCCCATGCGGCGGTCGCATCTGAGGCAAGTGAGCGCGGCAAGCTTGGAGAGCAGTACCTCCTCCGCCCACTCGCAAGAGGCCCACCAACATGACCAGGCTACGGATGACAGGACAGTTCGACTTTCGTCAACGAGCTGGACGCGACATCAATGCGCGATGTGGGTGCATGACGAGATGTTTTCACGTGAAGAGATCTTGTTAAACCCTTCGGCTCTTGGTGAAGCTGAAGTCCAAGTTGGAGATGTTGTGGAGATCTTGCCCATGCGGGTAGCTGGAGATACCGGCTATTCCAATTTAAAGCCAGAAGCAGCTTCCAAAGCAGCCCGCGACGGTCACATGGAAAAGACCTCCACGTCCCAGGCCGAAAATAACTCCAAATTCAGAACACCGCTGCAAAATCGCTGTCTTTTCGTCGTCAAAGCTCTTCCGCCAGAGATCAAGGCTCGACACCCGCAGCTGGAACTCTCAGTGACTAACAGTGTCGCAAATATCTTCGGTTTCAAAAACCGGACGCAGGTATTGTTGTCAACCGTGGACCGTGACCAATGCGCAGCATCTCATGTCGATATCGCCTTCCGCGACCAGTACATGGTCCGCTCTGATATGTGGAGGCTTGTCATGTCAGAACTAGTTGATAAAATCATCTACAAAGGGCAGAAAATTATGTTCATGGGGAGCATCAAGGCCACTGTCAAGAATATCTTCATTCGGGAAAAGAAATGCCTTTCGGGATACTTCTCCCCACAAACAATTCCCATCTTCCGCAGCGAGTCTGCCAAGTATGTTCTTTTCATTCAGATGTCAAAGGAGATGTGGGACTTTGACTCCGAAGGGACTGGAGACATTCTTTTCAGTCGTGTCATCAATGGTTTCTTGCCAGAGCTTTTCAAGAGATGGCTCAATTCTGACGCAAAGCACCTGGTCACGATTGTCTTGTTTACCCGGGTTGAATATGATGCCCCTGTGAACTTGGGTCAATCCAATCTAAGTGCGGGCCATTTCAACAGCACCTCCGGGCCAAACAAGGTTCCGACTCGAGACTTCTATCGTGTGGTGGTGAATGATATGGCAAGCGGCCATTGGACCACTATCCTCGATGAGTTGAAACGCGAATTTAGATCTTTTCTGCGGGACGTGTCAATACTCAAAACAGACGATATTGATGCTGCATCCGGCAGCGGTATCAAGATTCCCTCTAAACCACACATGGCTACGATTGCTGGGCGCCCCAGCTCGGCTCTACGAGGAAATATTCTCGAGGCCATTCACCTCGCCTCTGCTCACTTGGCTTTCGATCATATCGACCGAGACATGGTTCATACCGGCACCTCAATCATCGTTATCACCCCTGGTAGCGGTGTGTTTGAGGTCTCCTATGAGTCTTTGGCTTCTACAACAGAAGCTCTGGCAAATCGTGGCATAGCCATTGACTTGGTTTGCCTGAGTCCAATGCCTCTTCACTCTGTGCCTCTGTTTAAATATCGAGAGCCAGTTGATCGACAGTCTGGCGCTAGCAGCGGGCCTGGTGAGGATCGCTTGGGCAGAGTCTCTCCTGAGATACATCATTCTTTGTCGAGTGTTGTGAGCAGATCTTCATACCTGTCCCCCAGCTCATATCTGTCGGCGACCAGAATGAGGGAGCGCATGAGCCCTCAAGCTAAAGAATGGAGCTACGGTATCCCTCATTGGCTCGACATATCTTATTGGAACCCTGAGACGTATCGAGAGGCCCGGCGCATCTTGAAGAAGGACCCCAATGCGCCAATATCTTCCACCGTTACTCGGCCATCCAAGGCGTTTACACCACGGGTACGCATGTATGAGATTCAAATGATGGGGGTCATGGAAAGCGAACAGTCAAATATCTCTATTCCGTATCTCACCGAAGGCCGTGGTGGAGCTAGGGCTCGTGGCTCTTGGCCTGGATACAATTCGACCGGCCGTGTGCCTCCCAAGCCCCGTTTGGGCAATCAATCGTCTTTTAAGGCACAGCTCAGCGACAGCCTGCGCCCGGGGTCGTTCATACAGAGTGCTTCGGAGCAGAATGAATCACAGCCCCGGGATACTCAGAGTTCGCGAAAGTCCGTGATGGCCTGGATGGATCAGTATGATGAAGGTCTCTTCGCTGTCACTCCAAAGCGCCTCCAGACTCGCCGAACCTCAAAGCCTAAACGGCCCAGTGAAACAGAAGTTCAGGCCGCCGCCGCCGGAGTACATGAGCGACTATCTGCACGATCAATCATGCGTCTACGTGATCATGAAACGAATCCCGCGGACGGAAATAATCCCATGCACTCCGGACCTCGAAGAATCGATTCAAATATGTCAACGCCCAAATTTCAAGGTCCGACGAAGAGCGTCTCCAGCGTCTCCCCTATCAAGCCGGCGTTGAAAAAGACCCCGGCTCCGATGACTTCCCGAATTTCCAGAACCATCAGCTTTGCCCTTCGAGGCTTGACTGCCACGCCGACTAAAGCACAGGCAAGCACAGGAATAAACGTGGAGCATGCGAGTGCTTTGCCAATGACGAACCAGACAACCCCTGTTGGATCTATTTCCGACGCCAAAAGCATTACTTCCATTAGCCCCTCGGAGACAACATCAATCGGCACTGCTCTTGAGGTTTCATCGACTCCTTCCACTCCCACCAAACCTCAAACTCCATCGAAGCCGATATCTATCAAAATTCCCCCAAAGAACCCCCCAAAGGAAGCAGATCAACAAGAGCGTGCTGGGGGCCGGGGGTCTTTGTCTTCTTCTGCAATAGAGACACCAGTACATGAAGTTGGTCGGCATCAGGACGCTAGTCGTGCCAATGATCCCAAGATTGAAATTACCCTAAACCACAGCCCACGTGAGCAACTCTCACGAGAATCCCCAAGCAAAGCCTTGTCACCGTGGGTTCGGTCAGTCAACCCGTGCAACACCCCCAAAGATGCCCTGCGAGACACTAGCTGGTTCGGTCGCTGGCAACACGCATATCCTCGGCCCCCACATGTGGCGGTTGTCAAGTGGAAGAGTTTGAAGTCTCCTGCAGTGCTTCCTTTGACCACCGAGGAGATTCCGACTGCCAGTGTGCTAGCTTCGGATTATCTGCAGACACCGTATCGAGTCTTCCCCAACGAGGATATGGAAGGGATTGAAGCACCAAAAACCCGGGGTGTGCTTTTACGGGAAATGATATCCTTGCGGCTCTCTCATGGCTTCCAGATTATCGTTGGCAAACGTGTGGCTGAGGTCTCAGCGCAGCCTGCTCTCGAATCACTCAATGTCTTCGATTTCCGTGGGCTTGATCGTGACGGGCTCACCGTTTTTCTGTCCAAGGGCAATACCATCCATCGATTGGTATGCGTGGTCGGGGGCGAGGTTGAGGTGACACGCTTCACACATCAAAACTCTGCGATGCCCACTTACCCCAAGAAGCCCAGCTTCACTCTCTACCAGCCAGCCATGAAGACAATTTTGAGCCCGGAATATGAAGTCAAAGACATCAAGCTAGATCCTACATCTGAGGAGTACAATTGGAATTATGCTGACAACTATGTGGCCGGTCATCGAGATTATCTCCAAAACCCGGCACAGCAACTGCATTTCTGGCGAGTTCGTTACGTTTTGATCCCGCTTCAACTTCACCCCAGCTCTCGACCTCATCTACATTCATTCAGCGAGGACAATGAGGAAGAAATTCATCTTCTGGGCATCAGCCAATTGACCCACATCTGGCAACGCTACAAATACGTCTCGCCTGAAGAGAAGCTCTTTGAGACATCGAATCCCAAAAGAGATCAGAACCCTCTGAACATCATGTACCAAACACGCAATCCTTCGGAAATTGTCACAGCAGAGCTAGATCGGCTGCTGCTCACGGATCCGGGGCTTGATAACGCACCTGCTCAGCTTTTACCAGAGTCTGAACTGTTGGACAGATTCAGCCTTAGCCTCTCGTCGCTGGCACAGACCATTCAGGGTGAAAAGGGTGTTCGAATGATGGATCGTCGATGGCATTGGAGGTTGCACTACAACTGCTTCATCGGGTTTGAATTCACAACCTGGCTACTGCAGAATTTCCGAGACATTGACACTCGTGAAGAAGCCGTCAAGTTTGGTAATGAATTGATGACGAAGCATGGCTTGTTCCAGCACGTTGAAAAGAGACACAACTTCCGCGATGGCAACTACTTCTATCAGGTCTGTGCTGAATACCGAGTCACCCGTCCGGAATCGCGAGGGAGCTGGTTCCCTCAGCTAAGACCTGATAAGTCGATGCCCTCGACGCCTGCCATCGGAAATCCAAAGGAATCACCTGCCAGTCTCAAAGCCCGGTCAGACAGTATCGACGAGCGTACCCCACAGACCCCCAATACACCTTCAAAGGCCAAGAACAAGGTCGCCATCATGCTTTCCAAGACAATGAAGTATGACGTCGATCCACGCAAGCGATCGAACCGGCCGGAAGTGATCGACCTTCACTATGACCGACTACACAATCCTGAAAATTGTTTCCATATTGAACTCAGCTGGATGAGCACAACGCCAAAGCTGATCGAAGATTCTGTTATCTCCTGGGCATCTACTGCAGAGAAGTTTGGTTTGAAGTTGGTGCAGGTACCGATTGCTGAGGGCTGCGCGATTGACAAGACTCAGCCCTTCCGCAAACCTTACGAGGTCAAGCTCAAGGTTCTACCTCCGAAGGGGCCACTGCATACTGTGTTCAACAATGCGTCTTTCGCGCAACCAGGTCCGCCCGATCACCTCTACTACCAAAAGGCCTTACTGCGGAAGTTTGATTTCGTGCTTGACTTCGAGGCCTGTTCGGCATTTCCGGCAGATGTAGAAGTTTCTTACTCCTGGGGAAAGCCTGATTATCTCTATCCACAATTCATCCACCGAAGCGGAAGCCTTCTCGCCCAGATCACGCACGAAGGCAATTTTCTCCTCCTTGCCAACCGCCTAGTGAGCACCCGCGGCACTGCAAGTCGAGACGGCGGCCGCTTCGAAAGCCACAATCGGTCGGAATTCCGAGGACGTACAGGAAATCATGATGGGATTGACCGTGACCGCATCTCGCCTCGACTATCCCCGCTTACCCGACCCGTCCACGACATTGGCAGCCCAATGACCTCATCTGCTTCCTCCTCTAACATCGACGCCGCTAATATGTATCGCGCCCCTGAGCACATTTTGAATGGTCTTGTCGAATTCTGCAGCGATGCTGCTCAGCTGGAACAGTTCTACTCAGAGTCACACGCCCGGCCAAGATCCACGAAGGTGGAGCCCTCCACAACGAACCTGATGGATGCATCGATACCGTCGCTTGAACTCCCTGCCAGTGTGGTCAGTCATATTTCGCCGCCACCTGGTCTACCATCACGAATCACCAATGAGACCCAAGGGCTGATGTCGCCGGAATTCTCACGGGCCAGGGCTCGCGGAGAAAGCCTCAGTTACAATGCCAGCCCCAGAAGCGGCAGTCTACGACCTTTGATATAATTTGAAGATACCCATTGATGCTCCGGTGATGTTGTCACGATGAGAGGCGATATTTGCCATGGATCATGTTGGTCTGTTTTTGTAGCAATAGTCTCAATTAAGTAAAATAATTGGCCCACACACATTTTTGGAGATCTCGATCCCATCGCAGACAGACAGGCTTCTAGATCTATCATCTAAAGTCTTGAAGCGCTAACCCAAGCCACCATGCTTTTTAGCCGATAACTCAATTTAGCCGGCATCTTAATGGGCTCTGGTTGGTGGACATTTCCATCGACGCAAAAGTCCCATGCCCCTCATATGGTACCCCGGTCTCCAATGGCTTCCAATGCCCAAGCAGAACAGTTGTGGTACGCACTATTCGCAATGAGGCGACGGACGGTGCTCCGTGTCAAATCGCGACGTCCAAATTCCAAGACATGGGGTGATTAGTCCCAGCTTCGACTGTTTTAATCTTTGCTTGATTTTGTTCTTGTGATCGCTAGCTGTCCCTGGAACACATAAATTTGTGTTCATCTATCGACAAGCTCCGGGCTGACTCAATTTACTGAATCTCAGTTGATCATACTCTCCGGTTGTCAAGATGAAGTTCACTGCGGGGATGTGGTGTCTGCAGGTAGAGTCATGCCGGGGACTTCTGTGTCCATTTGAACGCTAACAAATATCTCGCGATCTAGGAGGGTGTGAACATCGAGTGGATGAGCAATGTGGAGCGCTTCACAATTGAAGGCCAAAATGTCAATCTACTTTTGAACAAGCTCCAGAGACACCGAGGCGATACACTCAATTCACGTATGTTTAGCCCCATTTGAACCATGAGTTGAGAAGCTCAAAGTCAATTTCACAGCAACCGTCTCGGCCCGCATTACTTCTCCACTGGAGGGAATCATAGGCGTGAAGCTCGTTCATTGGTCAGAACTCCACGATTCAGCATCCAATTCACAGGGAAACCTTGAGTACTAATTTACAACAGGGCGGGACTGAAAGACAATGGTCCTCACTACCAGGTGAATGAGAGTACCGGCCACACGAAGATCGAGCATAATAAGGACAATAATATCCTCAAATACACAAGTGGGCCACTGGATCTGGATCTGAAGACCGCAGCGAACGAGCTCGACTTGACGTTCCGCTCTCCAACCGGCAAGAAACTGACAGGCCATTCATTCCGCTCCATCGGGTATGTACGTGATCAGCGAACCGAAAAGCACCGCTACGAAGACGGTATCTACGCTGAACGCCAGGGATACATGCTCGCGGGGCTGGACCTGGGTGTTGGCGAAAAGGTCTACGGGCTCGGAGAGCGGTTCGGCCCTCTAGCAAAGAATGGACAGACAGTTGACATCTGGAATGAAGACGGCGGTACTTCTTCCGAGCTCGCGTACAAGAATATCCCTTTTTACATTAGCTCGCGGGGGTATGGTGTCTTTGTGAACCATCCCGGCAAGGTCAGCCTGGAGGTACAATCTGAGCGGACGACGAGGGTTAATATCTCTGTCCCGGGGGAGGAGATTGAATACTTTGTTGTTTTTGGTGCTACACCGAAGGATATCCTGAATCGGTATACTTCCTTGACTGGAAGACCGGCTCTGGTTCCTTCGTGGAGTTACAATCTTTGGCTTACGACCAGTGAGTTTTGGCATCGGCATGTGGTCCTCTAGATAAGCTAACCACCTGAAAGGCTTTACAACAAACTACGATGAGGATACTGTCACTGGGTTCCTGGATGGTTTCCGCGATCGTGACATTCCTCTCGGTGTGTTTCACTTTGACTGTTTCTGGATGAAGTCCTATCACTGGTGTGACTTTGACTTTGATTCCGATATGTTCCCGGATGCCGTGGGATATCTCAAGCGCCTGAAGGAGCGTGGTCTCAAGATTAGTGTGTGGATCAACCCATACGTTGGCCAAGCCTCGCCACTGTTCGAAGAGGGCAAAAAGAATGGATACTTTATCAAGGTAAGCGTTGAAATGATCTCTTGCGAATCAGAAACTGGCATAAACATTCTGACACACTGCTCAGCGCACCGACGACTCCGTCTGGCAATGGGACTTTTGGCAAGCAGGCATGGCCGTCGTTGACTTCACGAACCCTGCCGCGTGTAAATGGTACAATGGCCATCTTGAACGGCTCATGGAGATGGGCGTCGACAGTTTCAAAACCGACTTTGCAGAACGCATCCCCGTCAAAGGTGTCAAGTACTACAACGGGGCGGATCCAGATCGAATGCACAACTACTACGCCCTACTCTACAACAAGACAGTCTATGAGACTCTCAGCGCCCGTGTCGGGCGCAGCCAAGGTCTCCTGTTCGCGCGCAGCGCAGCGCCAGGAGGTCAAGCATACCCCGTTCACTGGGGTGGTGACTGCGAGAGCACATTCGAGGCAATGGCAGAGTCTTTGCGCGGCGGTCTGAGTCTGATGTTGTCGGGCTATATCTTTTGGGCATCTGATATTGGTGGCTTTGAAGGGACCCCACCGCCGGCACTCTACAAGCGTTGGGTGCAGTTCGGATTGCTCTCATCGCATTCCCGGCTGCATGGTTCGTCGTCTTTCCGAGTGCCGTGGATATATGGCGAAGACTGCTCCGACGTACTGCGGGATTGTGTGAAGCGTAAGATACTACTCACGCCTTACATTCTACAGGAGGCTTTGAGAGGCCATGGAAACGGCACACCACTAATGAGACCGCTTTTCTTGGAGTTTCCCGAGGACTTGAACACGTATGCTATTGATACGCAATACATGTTCGGGCCGAACTTGCTTGTTGCGCCGGTGTTTTCTGAAGAAGGCGAGGTCACTTTCTACGTGCCTCAGACTCCTAGCGATGGGGACGGAAAGTGGGTGTCGTGGTTTGATCATTCGAAGTCTTACGAGGCCGGTCGGTGGTATACCGAGACTCATGACTTCGATACCTTGCCTATCTTGATTCGGCCTGGATCAGTCACTGTCATCAACCCCACGATCAAAGCCCCCGAAGATGATGCTTTATCGGGAGTTGAACTCTTGGTCAATGGCCGCCTCGGAGGTGAGACTTTGATTGACCTTGTCAATTCGGCTCAAACAGATGAGATTCTCAAGACTGTCCGCCTTTCTCCTGCTGCGGATGGAAAGCTGGATGTAGCTGGTCATCCTGTCAAGGTGGTCTATGTCGCATAATGCGAGTTTGCTTACAAGCCATGCTCAAGGATGATCGAGCTTGAGTACGATCTAGACATGAGGATTAGGAAGAAAATAATTCTTTACTCAACAATATAACATCGTTAGGCACTTCCAAGGTTGGGGCTTTTCATGCACATGTTTGGTGGGGAGGTAGAACGGGCTGTCTGTTGAGTGTGATCAATTAGCACGGTGCACGAATGCTGGCTCTACCCTGACCTACATCTCCCTCTGGGGCTATTTCTTCTACTTTCACTCTTCCTTTCAGCCACGTGCACCAGCAAAGTCACCCATCTGTCAATAGTTTCTGTTATCTATCTACAAACAGCAGAGTCATCCACGGATCGAAGCCCACCCTCACAACCCTGAATACGAGTTCAAGCAGTGACGTAAAGCTTCGAATAACCAACCTGGACATGCATGCAGTTCACATCCATGGATATCTATAGAAACTACTGGCTATTGTTGAGTTCTTCCAAATTTGTCATATTGTTCAATGTTCAAAATTAAAAACTGGGGGCTCTTCCCCCACAAACTCAAGTAGACTTCAGTATGAAGTGGGTGGGTATCATATTCAAAACATGTCGCAATGCAAGAGGCAAAGCCATGAAAGCAAAAGAAAGGAAGAGAAAAAGAAACGCAAGGCAGTAAAAGTCAAGACCAGTAGATGCAGAGATGGAATGGGGAAAAGAGGTCAGGGAAAGGGGATAAAGAAGGAGAATAAAAAGCCCAGACCCAGGTCGGGTAAGTCAAAGCCACCTGGGTGGGAAAGAAAGATGACGATACCCGAGATAAATGAGTATTCACACTAGAGCTTGGCTGGAGTAGAATCACCAAGCTTCTTCAACGTCAAGGAGCCATTTTCGGATTCCTTCACGTAGCGTGTTATCAGCGCCCGAGAGCGCTCTCCTGCGCTCGCGATCAGCGAGGCCAGCTGCGCTTTCCACATCTTCGCGGCAGTGTTCGGCAGTGACGATACGGACAACTTCTTCAAGTGCTCCAAGGACCATCTTGCGACATTCGCCGCGAGGAACCTCCGGAGGAGGTACGTCATCTGGCCGGGTGGAATGACTCTTGTCTCTATCTTCGGCTTTCCGAGCACGATTTGGGGAGGGGGCGCGTGATTGTGCCATGGAGGAGTAACCGCTCTGTCCTAGGACGCGTTCCACTGCGTCGACCAAAACCCCATCGAGGTCCATCACAGGCTCCTCAGTAAATCGCTCTTCCACAAAGCTTTGGTCCTGTTCCTCGACGCTGTTGCCGCTGGGAGATTTGTCGTGCCCAGAAAAGAAGCTGGTGAACTGCGAGACAGATGCGCCACTCGTGGACTGGCGAGACTTGCCATTGGTGGGTGATGTGGGCGAGTGAGTCGTGCCAGAATCTTGGCCCACTGTAATTTTTCGTCGCAAACGGAGTCGTTTGACCGTAGAGGCCCGCGTGTCTGCAATCAAGGTGGTTGCAACGTCCACCCATTTCTCGGACCCATCCTCATCGGGCGTAGGGGAGATATATGGAGAGGGTTCAGCCCGCATGGCACGTTTGATTTCAGCTTCTAGAGAAGCATAAGGGCGAACTGCCTGAAGTGAGAAGTCTTCATGGAAGGACTTCAACCAGCCAGCTACATGAGCCGACTGGCTATCATTGTCTTTAATTGTACCAGGAAACCCGGATCCGCTGCTATGGGTTGAAGCAATGGCATCCATGCTGGTGACAGATGTTCTGGTCTTCTTTGGCGATGCAATAGTCGAGTCACCTGATGAAGAAAGTGACATAAAGCCGGGGAGAGGTAGATCAACATCTACCACTCCTTCATGTGCCCGCACTGACAGCTTCAGCGGGGACTCACGGGGTTGGCTATTGAGCGATGACGGCTCTGTTGAGGCATCGGGAATTGAAATGTTACCGCTGGGCGCAGTTTCAGGCCGATATTCCTCTTCATGTTCCGTCACTTCCTTAACCATCCGGCTTAAGGCGGTGGATCCACGTCTAGTCGGGCCAGAAATTGTGGAAACGGATGTCTTACGAGAATCGGTGGGGAAAGACTCATTTCCTTCGCCCGATGATTCTTGGCGGGAGCTCCAGAGACCTGAGAATATGCCACCCCAGCGACCTGAAGCAGCACCATCATTGCTGCTCATTGCAGAACTATCGCTTCGCCGAAGACTCTTCAATAGGGTCTCTGATGCCAGACTGTCATTGCCTTCGGCTACACCGGCTTGAGCTCGAGCCTGGGTCAAATTGCTTGGCTGTGAAGTGAAATGGGGAACTGGGACAGTGCTGCTTTGGGTCGTCATGGAAGTGGTTGCCCCACTAGTGTTCGCAGCTCGGGCTTCCTTGGGGTTCATATTTGCACTGAGGGTTTTTATTGAACGAGCGTCGGATCCTCTCCGGGCCGAAGCTGTAGAATATTCTGCAGGTAGTGCTGTGATATCGGGACCGTGGGTTGTATCTTGCGAGGAAACGCTCACTGATCGCTGGTGGTGCTCATTGTCACCCACGATCATTCGTTGAGCGCGAGCCCGTCGCTCAATCGCTCGCCGAAGAGACTCTTGACGGAGCACAGGAACGGTTGGCGGGCTTTGAGAGATTGCACGCATCGACGCCGATGTGCCAGGTCTGAGTGGCGAGGGCAATGGAGGCTCTAGGCGCTGCTTAGAAGGTAAGAATGCAGCAAGCAGGAACACAAGACGGCGAGCAGTCATCTTATCAGGGCACACAATGACGGTCCTGTTTGCGAGGAGGGGTTCCCCGTCCTGCTTAGCTCTCTGCTGCTGATTATGGCGGCGACGATACCACTCCGGGCCAAGGGTGTTGAGCCATTCCGTATGATTTCCCAGGAAAGCGGTCAATACGACCAAGAAAAAGAAATTCTGCTCTTTGTCGCCGAGGCCACGAACGATCGAGCGGCCTTCTTCCCGCCAAACGCCCCAACGGCTCTGTCCTGTGACCACATATGGGGTTTGAAGGGCCAAGCTGATTCGGCGAGAACTACGAATGGCTTCTTCTTTGAGTTTCGAATTAACCGATAGAATATTGGCAGGCAAATGCACATTGGTCTGGTTGATGCGCTGCATGTTTGGAGGCTTTGCGGGCTTCGGATTCGGTCCTGACAGCGAGTCCACCTTCTTCAAGAGGAAGAGAATCTCGTTGCGGGCAAGTCTCTCGAGGTGGGAAAGTGTTCGAGTAATGACGTCCCAGTGGTCAACGAGCATGTCCAGACGCTCATCCAAACTGGCCGGTGGAGACGCCATAGACAAACTGTCGTCGAGGAACCCGCCCGGCCAACGATGGTCGGAATCAAGCGAGCTTGAAAAGCGTGTTCGAGGGGTTTCCGGGCCAAAGGTGCTGAACCTTGATACAGGCCGTCCGGAATTGCGTGTCATGAGTGGAATCTGTATCGTAATAGCAACCGCATACATTGGAGTTTTCTTTTCCTTAATCTTCTTGCGCTTGTTGATATCTGGGAACGGGAATTCCATCTCGGGTAAAGATTCCTGGTAGAGCGCGCTGGCATAATCATGGCGTTCAGCCGATGCTTCAGCGCCTTCCGGGAGATTCACACTGAACATGCGAGTCAAAAGAACCGTGACCTTGGAGGGTGGCTTGTCCTCTGCTCCCCGGGCTGCACCCATAGGGCCCAAAGGACTACCTGTGGTATAAGCTCGAGAGAGTGGACTGCGGGCAGCGGGGGATGCACTAAAACCGGTCCCGGTCCCGGTTCCAGGATCATCGTCGGCGGAGATGATGTGCATTTTGGTAGACGATCCTCGGTAACTGAAGGCACTGCTGCCAAAGATACAATTCAAAAGTCCAGTGTCATTGGAGTCGGAAGAGTGTCGGGACTGTCCCGGGTCATGCCATGTTCCCGATGGTGCCAGTGTGGAACTGCGGCCCCGGGCCCGAACGAATGCACCGGGGCTGGCCGGTGATGCCCGGCGTGCATCTGCAGCGGTGGATATGGGACTTGATTCGACGAGGGAAGACTGGGCGAGGAGGTTGCGGCGCGTTCCACGGGATAGGCTGGAGACCGCGCGGGTGTGTCTGGGGCCGGGCTGATCGTGGCTTTGTGGATCAATTCCGAGGCCGGCGGGTGAGGAATCAGAAGCACGGGTGTCAAGTAGGACACATGCATCACGGTCACCCAACGCATTCTGTGCAACGATCACACGAAAATCTTTAATGTGATCCAATTCCATGCCCCCACGGTCATCGTATGCACCTGCGGTCGAGGCATTTGGGGAATTGAAAGTTGTCTGTAATGGGTACGCGTTGGTATGGGAACGTCGGAGGAGGCTGGCATCGGGGAAAAGAAGACCGGAAGTGTGTTCCTCTTCGGTGACCGACTCAAGAGGGGTGCCGTTGTTTCGTGAGGAATATGCCGCCGGGTTCAAGGTCGAGGCGGCAGTGCTGAGGAGTCGGCCCAGCATGGTGAATTAGCGGGTCAACCCACGAAGAGAACTGGTTGGAGATGCAGGGAAAATTATGACGGGCCGGTCGATTAACGCGGTGTAACGATGGGTATCAGACAGCTAGGAATCACTAGGCTGCATCCACCCATAGCTTAATTGGAATGAGCAGGAATCATCATCAAACGATGGGAGAATTGAGATATGCCGGAATAGAGAGAGGGGAGAAAGGTGGGATGGGCTGCATGCGGTGGGGCTCGAGATCAGCAATTGAGGACTTTGGCTTTTCACCAACGAGGGCTCCACACTCTGATTATTGTGTCGCAACCCGGGAGGTCAAATGAAATTATCCCAGAGCTTTTAAAAGACCCAGTCGCTCGAATAAACAGAGGGCTCCGGGGGAGTGGAGAGCGAAAGTGAAAGGGCGGTGAAGACTGTCACCTGATATCAGTTTGGTCTACCAAAAGCCATAGCGGCCAGAGGGCTCATTTCCTACACTTGGAAGCATCATGGGGTCTATTTCCGCAAGGATGAACCGCCTGCAGAGAGACAAATTAGTGGGAATGCATGCACTTGAGCCCGAAGTAACCGATAATATCTCACGTTTCACGCGAATCCACCGCGATCGCTGCCGGCGTCTACGTCGCTATTTTCTACCGTCATTGTGTTACCGTACAGGTTGGCTTTGCAAGGAAATGTGTCACTTGGAGACGCTGATTCCGTGTGATGTGAAGTGGCACTGAATATCGGATTGGAGGGGATCAACACGTCTCCCAGATTGTTAATTAACGCGAGCACATGCTATCTACACACCGTCAATCACACCTCGTGTAGGACAGGCATCATGCCTGCCACTGCAACCGTGCTTGCGGAACCCTGATGTGGTCGTTATACACCGACAGAGAAACACTTTGGGCTCTTTCTAGCCACGTGTGGTTGGTTCATCCCAGTGGCTTTCCTACATTTCCTGGAACTGTATTTCCCGAGGTCTGTCCTCCGCGTGGACATTGCACTCATAGCACATCAAGCATGATATATTTCCAAGGTATTTCCTAAGTTTGTTGACAGCTCCATTTTGTTCACTCAATTGGGTTTAAATGTACATCAACTTTCAAAATCATGCCAAGTTTGCATTCTACATTGTCTTATATTAGTGAGAACGCTTGACCTTGTCCACCAGGCGCTTGAGTTCCTCCGAGTTGGACTCCTTGGAGGCCTTCTTCTGCTTCTTCTTGCTTTCCCGGCGTTCAACCGGTGCCTCGGTTTCTGCGTCATCACCAGTACGTCGGCGCTTGCGGCCTTCGTCCAGAAGAGCCTTCATGCCGGAGGTTGACTTGAATCGGGGGTTGGTGGGATCAATGGCAAAGTCGTGGCTGTCGTACAAACGGGAGAAACGAGGATCGCTGACGTTGACATTGAATTCGTCCGCAGGGGCGGATTCCACCTTTTTGTTCTTCTTGCCCTTGCCCTTCTTGCGGGCTTGCTTCTCGGCCTTCTCAATCTCGTTCATGTCGAAGTGTTTGATGTTGGCCTTTTCGTCATCCACCATCAGCAGCTCCAGCTCAGCCCGCTGAGCAGCTGATGCCGCTTCCTCGGCAGCACGTTCCTCGCGCTTCTTGCGCTTTTCTTCCTTGCGCCGAGAGATAGCTGTGGCCTTGCCATCGGGGTCCTCGAAGAAGGGATCGTTGAATCCAGCATCTTCTTCCTCCTGTGGCGGTATCTCGGCTGCGCCGGCGTCGTCCGCACTGTCTGCGCCATCTTCCTTGTCTGATTCATCCTCCTCACCACGCTTGGAAGCCTTGAGCTTCTCCTTGCGGCGCTTCTTGCGCTCGCGCTCCTTGCGCACGTATTTTTCAACTGTGGTCTCTTCAATCTCTGGTTCATTTTCAAAGATGCTATCCTTGCCACGACCGCCAGCCAAGCCTGATGTGAATGTTACCTCCATCTCACCGACAGGGGCATCTGGCTTAGAGCGGGTAGGCTCGGCGCTCAACCCGAGCAATGCGCGCATGCGCTGCCTCTCGGCTTCTTTCTTGGACAGCTTTGTGGTCGACGGCTCCCCTCCGGTAGTGTCGACGACTTCCACACCTCCATCTTCGTCATCCTCGCTCTCGTTATCAGAGCTATCGCTACCGAGGTAGGCCTTCAGGTCATTCTCATCGATGTCTGCGCGGGAGCCTCGGAATGCACGAGCTTGAGCCTCCTTCCTTGACTTGTCGTCCGCGTCCCATGTCAATTTGACTTTGCTATGCTGCAGAGCATCCGTAACGAACTCAGTGGGCTTATAGTCGTCGGGGATGCGGTTACACTCGTCTCGAGGTCTGTCGTCAGAGAAGTCCGTCTCATCAGGGACAAATCGGAGATCAAAGAAATTGGCGCTGGAGAGGTATTCGGCACCATCGATGAGATCGTATACGTGCTTGGCGACGTCATTTGATGAAAATTGGACGATAGCGTAGTAGTAACGCAGACGGTCAAGTTGGTAGCGTCGGAGTTGCGTAGAGTTGAACTCTTCACCGTCGTCGCCCTTCAATATCGACTTCTTGATCTCTTCCTCTTCCTCGTCAGAGTCGAGCTCCTCATCCTCGGAACCATCGTGCTTGTTCTTGTTCTTCTTGCTGCTTGCGAAGATCTCCCGTGGGGGACCTTCCACTTCTTCCCGCTCCATGCGCTCCCTGCCGAATTCGCTGGGGTAGACAGTGACGTTCAAAACTCGTCCACCAGGCGGCAGAAAGCTGGAGACGACAGTCATCAAGTCCTCTGCGCGGATATTATCCCAATCAAGATTGACCACGGCTATGCGATTTGTCACATCTCCGCTTGGTACATCAGACTGTTGCTTGTCTGGGAATTGTGCCGCTTCATCCTCATCATCCTCCGCCTCGTCTTCCTCCTCACTGGAACTTTCCTCGGACGAGGAGGATTCAAAGCCACCATCACGTGCCGGATCATAAGAGCTGTTATTGATGCGTTTCAGTTCCTTCTTGACTTCTTCATCATCGTCGGCCTCGTCGTCTTCCTCATCATCTTCATCCACTTGGTAAAACTTCTTCAACTTTTCCTTGGTATCATCTTTGGCGAGCTTTCTTCCGTAGCGGTCGACAGCAGCATTGCGCGAAAAGTCCTTATCGTCAAGCATGTGCTTGAAACGCTTATCGAGCTTGACATGGGTCTGGCGTTTGCTGGGAAGACGGTAGCGAGGATCGGTTTGGATATTCTCAAAACGAGAATCAGCTGCAATGGCACATGAAATTAGCATTCTATTGTGTTTCTCGTTTCAATCTTTTGACTGTACATACTGATCACTGGGCCTTTTTCAGCTTTGGACTTGCTGCCCTTCTTTTTCTTGTCTGGGCCTGCCATGGTGATTGCTATGCAGATAAGCTGGACACAGCAGGATTAAGCAGGAGGGGGCTCGCAGGAAATGAGTTTTGATGGGGGATCGTTAACTCTACAGCGAAAATCGAATGAGACCGATAAATTATTTCTTTTTTCTGCCCGCCGCAACTAAGGCGGTCAGGCACGTGCACCCATCACCGCTACAAGTTGACCAGTTGACGAAGTGCCCGCTGACCACAGGTTCTATTGTGACTCGGGAATTTCGTTTGAGCTCATTTACGCACTTTCAATGCCTCTCTAAAACCTTTCAGGGCTTCTTGTCCCTTAAAATTCCCACCGACATCATCTCTACGTAGATAGCGATTTCATTCAATGCTTTCGAGAACAACTAAATATCACATAGCATCTGCTGGTACTTTGTTGTGGCTCGGGGCTAAGGAAAGATGTGAAAATGTAAATGCTGAAACGACCCCTAATAATGCAAAGCTCAGTCTCAAAATTGTCCATGAGCAGCGTATATACTGATACCACGGAGAGGTTAACATCCAAAGTATCGCTTCTCGATCCAGCGAGGCTCTCCCTCTTCCTCAATACGCCCAACAATCACATTGATCTGGGGATATACAGCCACAAGTCGCTTGATACCTAGTTCACCTGCTGCACAAGTCACGAAGACGATGCGGTCTTGGGCTACTCCGTGATCCAGCAAAACACGGACAGCCATAAGGGCGGCACTGCCGCTGGTCATCTGCGAGTCCATGAGAATGACCGTGGAGTGCTCCTCGATCTGCGAGGGAAGCTTCAGATAATGCAGCTCGGGTTCCTCGTTTCTTTCGTTTGTCTGGATGAGCACGCGGCCAGTGATGCAATCAGGAATAGATCGCTTGAGTGCTGTTTCTAGACATGATCCTCCACGCAGTATTGCCACAGCAGAGACGGCTCCTTTGGGGTGCAGGCCAAGGTATGAATTCCCTTGTGGGGTCTCCACCTCTGCGGAGACATATGTAGTCATGTCCAAAGCTCTGTTCACGATCAGTATGTCGGCTTATATGACAGGAGAAAGAAACAAGCAGGGAGGGGGGGGGAAGAGGAGATGATGAGCAGTACCTTTCAATCAAAATTGAGGCCAGTCGATCGAAGTAGAAGACAAAATCCTCTTGCTCAGACTCTGGGTTCTGTAATATGGTGTTCATACCAACAAACTGTGGTGTTGATGGTAGGACATGCACATTAGAGGGCAGTTCTACCTTGGCTGCAATCAATCCCAGTCTGCGGAGCTCTTCGCTGTGATGTTCAGACTTCTCTTGGAGCTTGCGTTGGATGTGTTTAACAACCATATCTGAATCCAATTAGCATTGGGCCCTTCAAGCAGCTAATGGTGTTTCCTACCGATAGCAGTCGTGTTTTGAATGCCGCGGGGGATAATGATATCTGTGAGGTCAATATTAGAAACTGGTTTGGGGGGCAGCAACGTTGTACGACAAACCGGAGATAGGGCGTTGAGGTTCCACGAATCTTGTGTAAGAAGGCTTCACGTAATCGAACCACTGCTTGACAATGCCTTCAATATCACGCCCTCGCTCACGGACATCACGCAGAACTAACAATTTGCTTGTCAGTTATATTTTCTAACATTTGCTTTGGGAAAACTGACTTCTGCGACCTAAGCACACATCCATATCAGCTTCAACAAAGATCTGCATCATGAAGGTCAGCATTCATAATGAGAGCAGCAGCAGCTTCAATGTACCTTCACATCAAGCATTTCCACAATTCTGGGATCATGCAGTGCCAAGATACCCTCGAGGATGATCACTCGGGGAGAATAGAGGGTTGTTGTTTGAGGTTGACGCTGGTGATCGGCAAAAGAGTAAACCGGGATGTTGGCTTTCTTTCTAGATCGCGCTACAGTCAGGTCGAATAAACCAAACTCGGCCAAAGGTGCACTTACCCTTTCTTGAGATCCCGAAGAGTATCAACCAGTAGATCAAAGTCGATCGATTCTGGGCAATCAAAGTCATAATCATTTGCGTGAGCCCTGTGGTGTTCCTCGGGAGATAAGGTCTTGTAAAACGAGTCCTGAATGTAAAACATCAGATCAAAGCCCTGTTGCCAGCATTTAATCCCAGGGTGGTAAGATTTACCATTACAAGAATCACCACCCAAGGCAGGTTCAAAGATCTGACGACCTCCATGGCCACAGAGGTCTTGCCTGAGCCGGAGCTACCAGCGATGCCGATGATGCTCAAATCCTGCCATGGTGGAGAGTATTGCACCTCGGTGGACATAGAGTAAAAGGGTGAAATCGATTCCATATCTACAGATCCCCTACAACAGAAGTAGGTATCTCTGAACTTCCACGAATTTTGAAACTGCGATATCGAAAGAAGGCCCACGATAATTACCTAACGGGGGTTGCCCGAAGGAGCTTAGTGGGCGGGCTGCAAAATGATTGGACAGAAAATAACGGGTCAAAGCTGAGTAATCTTCCTATTCGGGTTTAGCGCAATTGGTTCGCTTAAGCTACTTCTTTCGCCGCGAGCAGTTTCTTCTCTTTTCACTTCTGCATCCATCCCGGTCTTCTCCCACAAGCGATTTGCCTCTCTCCATGGCCGTCGTCTCTTGGGGTTTCCAGTTTTACGGATAGCTTTACACCAGATATCAGACTGGTTAGCTCATAATGTCGTCGGCTAATCTCGTACGCTTCTCGGGTTGAAAACCGTGGTCGCTGGGATTTTAACACTGTGCAGATGTCACGCACTCCTTCGACTGCAACTCCCACCTGGCATCACTTCGAGCGGAAGCTCGAAGACGTCAAGCCATCCAAGACGTGAGTCCACCTCCTTCCCCCCATTCCGTTCCACAACCCCGTGACATGATGCTCTTGAAAATCAAGTTGGGAATCTCTCTGAAAACAAATGAGGAGAAACATTTGACTTGTCCTTCTGATTCACGTCACCAATGCACAATTTCACTCAATCGTGATCCCAAATGGTTGCTAATGAAATGATGCAGTGATATCAATTACTTGGTCATGGATTACCTAGTCACGAACGGATACCCGGCGGCTGCGCAGAAATTTGCAGTCGAAGCCAATATCCAACTCACGACTGATCTCCAAGCTATTCAAGAGCGGGTTGACATTCGCACTGCCATTCATTCTGGCGATATCCAGGTGGCAGTGGAGAAGATCAACGAGCTGAACCCTCAGGTAAGAATTTTTTTAGCCTTCCGTCTCACCAAGACTCCCCTTGCCCTGTGCCCTTTCGTTGCTATGATTATACCAAGTTTCATGCACCACTCTTAAGACCCCTTCGGGGGCATTTGCAGATAAACAAACATCTTCAGTCCTCAGTATGAGCAACTACCAAACCATTGAATCTTTCAGCATACCACTCATTCATTGTGAAGTGCGAAGGCTAACCGAGAATTCAATAGATCCTTGACGAAGATCCATCCCTGCATTTCGCTCTTCTACGATTGCAATTGGTTGAGTTGATCCGCGTGTGTATGGACGCCCCTGGTAGCGACATCACCTCGGCCTTGGACTTTGCCACCTCACAACTGGCACCACGCGCTCCCACAAACCCTCAGTTCTTGTCGGACCTCGAGCGGACCCTTGCCCTTCTTATTTTCCCAAGTGATAAACTTGACCCTGCGTTGGCGTCGCTCTTAGACCCTTCGCTACGTAAAGAAATCGCGACCCGAGTGAATCAGGCAATCCTGCAGAACCAAGGCGCTCGTAGAGAGGCCCGGCTGCGCAACCTCGTGAAGCTCAGGGCTTACGCCGAGCAGAAGGCACGCGACACTAAGAAAGACATCCCGGACACCCTGGACATCGGCTTGGTTGGCGACTCGAATAACACCAGTAACAGTAATGATCTCGCTACTAATGTCAGTGACATTTTAATGTCCAACAACAGCGACAACGACCCCATGGTCCCTTGATCAACTTTTCTTGCGGCACCCTCCGGAAGCAGTGCCTCGTCTTGCCCGGCAGAGTTTTCTATTTTTTCTTGTCCTAGCGTGGCGTCCGTGATCCACATTTTCCGGCGTTCGGCGGCTATCTTGCTTCATCATCAGCGTGGCTGCACGTCCTCAATACAAATGGATTTTTGATTCCCCATACCTTGGCAGCAAACCTCGTAGTGACTTATCATGATCCAGCTATTGCGTAGAAACTCTGAGATTGACATTTCGTCTCTATTTTTCTTTCCCTTTGAACCAACTGATGAACCTGGAAGTTCACTCTTGGTCGCGCACCAGCGTGTCTCAGGCATGTATGGAGTACCTCCGTACATAATGTCCAAAAACCTTGGAAGTCTTTACCCATCGCTGGTTCCCTACTCAAAAGGACCATTTTTGAACTCTTCTGTTTTTTGTAACTTCAAGGTTGGTGTAGCTCATTGTGTAATTTAAATAGTTGTTCCAGGGTTCAATGGTGATTTCCTAGGTGCCCACCTGGTGTTTGAATGTCAATTATATATATGGGCGCCTATAGGTACTCCAGAGCTGTATGCTCCCATTGGATGCTGCGAGATGGATTGGAATTACCTAGGTAGAATATATAGGAAGGCAGGTCGCCCCTCTGAAGTAGCCAGGTTCAACAAATATTTATTCAAAGGCGCAAGTCTATGTAAATCACGCTGAGCTGCAAGTATAATGAAATAAACAAGATCTAGTATAGATCTATTGAGTGCCTTGAAGTAGGCAAAAGATGGCCGGGCTGTTTGTTGAGTACAAAGCAGATGACCCGTTCAACCCGAAGAAAAGTATTTTCTCTTAGAAGCTCATGAGATCTGGAAAAGGATAATGTTAGTATTGGGATGTAGAATTCAGCATATGCCGACAGTGGGGAATCATACCTCTCCCAAAGACCGCTCTCTTGGCCCAATCCATAGCCAGCATACAGCGAGTGCGGAAGCTCACACTCTCAGCGAAGTAGATACTGCGCCAGAGATACATAGCAATGACACCACCGCTGAAGCTCATACCACCGAAGTCAAAGATAGCTGCGTTACTGATGTACGCTAAGCTTCCAAGATGTCTATACTTGAAAGCCTTGTACACAGCCTCATCGAGATCACCATAGTCAATCTCGTTGGCCTTCAGTCCAGGAAGAGCAGCCGCGATCTTGGTAAGCTTACGGCCGAGGTACACACCCTGCTGGTTAGCACGCTGGGCGGTAGCAGGCAATGAGGTGAGCTTGGTATCGATCTGGTGAAGGAGCTCGGACAGCTCGCCGTAGTCGAGAGTGCCGGAGTGATCCTTGTCATACTGCTCGAAGAGGAGATCAAGTCTGCGGAGATGGTTCGAAGCTTGTGGGAAACGCCTCTTCACTCGGCCGGCAAACTCTGTCCACTCCGGGAAGGTGAGGTGCACCTTCTCTGGGTCACGGCCCTTCTCCCAGGCGATCGTGCGGAGGAATCGGATGATGTTCTCAGCAACGTTGTTCTGAACTGTCGAGCAGTCACCGATGGCGTAAACATCGCCTAGGGGAGCACCGATCACACGGAGGTGAGCGTCAGTTTCAAGGGCATGCTTGTTGTTCTGTCCCTCCAGTTTGTTGGAGAGAGTTTCGGAGATCTCGGCGCGGGCTGAACAGATTGTGCATTAGAAGTCAACATTTTCATAACAAGACAGTCCAGTATGTGCTTACCGACACCAGTCGACCAAAGGCAGAATGCGGTGGGGATCTCTTTGATAATAGCTTTGCCATCTTCCATCTGGGAGAAGAGAACTCGATCGCTCCGGATTTCCTTGACACGGGCATTGGTCAATACTTCAACGCCATCGCGTGTGAATCGACTCTGTTGCATGTTAGCTTCAAGGTGTTGTGTAATATAAGCACATGGAGTTCGAACGCACCTCAGCGTATTTAGAGAGAGCTTCGTCGTAAGTGTTCAGAATGTGGGACCGGCTTTGAACGATGTGGACAGAGATCTCATTCCGAACGATGCGAGGGAACGAACGGAGCAAGTCCTCATTCAGAAGATCGTACAGCTCGGCGGCAAATTCAACACCAGTAGGACCACCACCACAGATCACGAAAGACAGCAGACGTCTGCGCTCCTCGTCGGTTGTGGTAGGGAGACAAGCCAACTCCATGTTCTCCAGTACCTTGTTCTTGATTCGGCGAGCATCGTCAATGGTTTTCAGGAAGTCACAGTGCTCAAGACCCTTGACTCCATGTGGGTTTGTGATACATCCTGGGAGACAATTAGGACTTTGAGACATAAGGCATTTAGGAGGATGAACATACCGACACCTACAACAAGCTTGTCATATGGCAGATAGAAATTCTTCCTTACACCATCATTATCCACCTGGGATACTTCAACCAACTTCGCGGAGAAGTCCACATCTGTTGCAGAGGCCTTGAGGAAGTGGCCGTTGACCCGCTCAATGATCCGCCTCACAGGTTCAACGAGGGACCGAAGACCCAAAGTGCCCACAGTAGCAGACGGCAACATGGGAGTAAACAGGAAGTAATTCGTGGGCGAAACAACGGTAACGTGGTAATCCGCGGGGTTCAGGTTCTTAAGTAGCGCAATGCTACCCCAGCCAGTGCCCAAAATGACCAGACGAGGCTTATCCTTCTGCTGGAGCATAGACTCGGAGTCATAGTCGCCGACGAGTACATCAGCAACAGGCAAGTTCTTCGGACCTCCACGGCGCGGGTTGAGAGCCAATTCGGAAACGGGGATATCGGCGGCCGTTGTGCTCTCGTGGTAGGTACTGGCGTCATAGATAAAGAAGGCCACCACAATAGCACCGCTAGAAACTATGAAAACACCGCAGTATGTAAAGAGTTTGCCCAGAGCGGTCGCAATGGCAGATCGTCGCAATGGCTGGACCTTGGCTGCGATTTCGGATTTGTCGGATTTAGACCGGATCGGCGTGGATGTCGGTGCCAAGGTGCGCCATTGGAGAACAGGTCGTCGGGGAGTGTAGATGGAACGTGCGGAAGCCTGGCGATATGTCACGGACGCCCTCGAGACATTAACTCGACCTGGTAATGATGATTCCATTGATCGAAGCGCGGTGCCGGTTGCCCGGCTCTGGCGCAGCATCGCGTTCAGCATTGTGACGTGCAAGGGGAGAAAGCTGACGCTGGGTATGTTCAATGTACAGAGACGAAGCAGCTCATGGCCCGTCCCTGTGGACTCAATTAACGAGGGGTCTCAAAACAATCTGAAAGAGAATGAAGACTGTAAGAGAAAAAAACTCAAAATCATGTGCTAAGAAGACAAGAAATGATGCCGGTACACACTTGCATCGATCTGCGACGTCATCTCGTGCCGGTCACGTGGACGATACTCGGGATCCCGGCATCAGAAGGAAGAACTCATACGACAAGCCAGCTTCCGTTGCAAATTTTCACCGACAACTAGTTCGAGATCCATGGATAAGATAAAACATCGTCTTCAAGCCAATCAGTTTTGGTGATAGATTTTCTATTATATACTCATAGCTAATGGAAATCGGCGTAGCCTCCCAGGGTGTATGGACAAAAATAACAAGCCACTCCTCAGGAAGTAAATAAGGTCATTACCCATGGAACTGTGAGATAAATAAACGCCGGCCTCGCTTTGACATGCAAATGTTTAAAAAAAAGCAAAAAGCAAAAAGCAAAAAAAAAAGGTTATATCGCCAGTGTGAGAATGTGGATACGCAAGATCAGTCCCAATCCAGGTCTTCGTCCGGTTCAGCGCTGGATCTCTTCTTTCCGGATGAGCTTTTTCGGCTCTTGGATCGCTTGTTGAGGTTTGAACTAGAGACGGAGCTCTTGCGCTTCATGTTCCGGGGAGCCACCATCTCGTCAACATCGGCAGCAGCATCTAGACTATCCCCTTCTGCATCCTCATCCGGGTCGATTCTGAATTCCTCGTCGATGGAGAGCAAAGTTGCGAACTCACGGCACTTGTGGTGCATCGCCTCTTCGCTGTCCAACGCAGTCATGTTGCGAGCGATAGCTTCCCAAAACTTGTCACCAGTAACACCGTGCACCTTGGTGGCGGTTTTGTTGAGATCCTTCGCGGCAGGTTTGCCCTCCTTGGTCTTGGTGTGGGAATTTACACCATAGAGACGCCTGAGATGGGTTCGAGCTTCCCAGAGCATGGATAGCGAGGCAGCAGCGGTAGCCAGCAACCTCAAAGTCGCAGGACTGGCTTGTCGTGGCACCATAGTAGGTAGCATGTCAGGCGCATATCCTGGAATCATGTTGGTCGAGGGGTCGAGCTGAGGTAGACCGATGGGGGTGGGGGAGATATCTGTCTCAATCGCATGCGCAACGATTGTTCCGGTGGCAGACACGATGCGTTCAATGCAAGCAATGGTTGGAAGAAGTTCAGCCAATTGGCCATAGTCGAAGTAGGCAAGATTCTGAGAGATGAAACGTGCCAGCAGGAGGTGTTCTGGGGGATTACCAGTCGTATCCAGTTTCTTCAGCTCAAAGTTAACCTTGGAGCACAGATTGGACAGGAACTTCTTTTGATAACGACTGTTGCTTATTTTGACGATCTCAAACAGCGGTGCAAGTTTTGAGACATAAGGCCGAGGAGTGGCACCTTGAGAATCCCCAACAATGTCACGCTGGTAGCAGAATGCTTCCTGCACAGCTCGCATGTATTCTCGTTCGAACATGGATTCGTACTGTTGGTGGAGCATCTTGTGGGTGTCGAATGCCACCTTTGCAATGGCTGGGACTGTGGAAGTCTCCAAGGAAACTAGAGCACCGGCACACTCCTTTGGGTGCACCAATCCTTGACGGTTGATGCTGGCAACCAGCTCAATGGCGGTCAAGGCATAGGTGTCCTGGCGCGACTGCGCCACCTGAAGCATGTTCGAGAGGAAATGCTGAGCGATCAAAGCAGCAGCACCGTCGTTGTCGCTGGCTCTCAAGGAACCCCCCAGTCGGGTGGTGTCTTCTTGAGCGGAAGCCTCTGCAGTTGGCATAACGGCCTTCTCAGACTTGCCCTCGTGGATGGCGAAGAAGTCCGCAAATGACCGGAGAACGATATTCTGCAGCGCAGGGGCATCTTCCTTGAATGTCTGTGCGAATGTCTGTCGCGTGCGCTCTCTGCCAAATTGACCTGGCCAAGACTGACAAATGGAACCTAAACTTTCCAGCGCCATGACTCTTAGATCGAAGGGCTGATTGGGCCCGGTGAAGGGGATGATCGAATCAACCATCAATGTTGCCACCGAGCCGCCGCTGCCGCCGGACCAGGTAGTTTGGAACTCGCTCTTGAAATGAGATGCATACTTCTCGAGATCGCAATGCCGTCCAACGCAGCCTGCGATCCGGATGTAACTCTTGGCACGAGCCATATGCGCCGCGTGGGCGGTCGACGAAAGGTCCATGCCCTTATATTGTTGCAGCGGTTTGAGCACGGAGACTGACAATTTTACCAGTCGGTTCGTGTTTTGCAGAACACCGTTGATGGTCCACAAACATGCCATGACTTCATTTAGTTCGTGGCGCGAGAGCTTGGCGACACTCTTGAAGAGGTCGTTCTGAACTTCTTTGAGGAGGGTGTTGTGGGAGGTAGATAGATAGGGTAAGACGCAGCGGTAGATCACCACCACCGAGCGGAAAATGAAGAGATCGTCGGCGGTTGAGAGGTTGCCAATATAAGGGTGCAAGGCCTCCAGCTGGTCTGGACTGAACAACTTTGCGTTCGCTTTGGCAAAGACAGTAATTGTCTGCAGAAGGGCTTGCTGGAACTCTTTCCGAGACCCATCCGAGTCCTCCACTAGTCTTTGGAACATGGTAGCAACCATTGCCTTGCAGACCTTGAAGTTTGATGCCGCATACTTAGATTTGTCAGAGAGCACCACGCTGAGACAGATACTGAGGGAATCCAAAGTGGTCTCACTGCGCTCCGCCAGGCCAACGATGAGGTTGACCTGCTCCCCGAGCGCCATCTTGAGTTTAGGATCTGACGTCGAGTCGATGGAGTCGTGGTATGGAGTGAGCCATATCTCTTCAAACGTCTGGCGGGCCAGAGCGGCCACACTCTCCTCGTGGTCACCCGTTCGTTGTAAAAAGCTATCCAGGATGGCCAACTTCAGCTCCTTGCGCAAGGTCTTGTGGTAAATATCTTTGAGCAGGGCAATGCAGCGCTTGCGAACGCCCGCCGTCTGATCGGCCGCGCAGGTCAAAATGCTCAGACAACCTTCTTCCTCGAGCTTCGGCTTGAAGCCGATGCACTGTCCGATCAGCTGCAGCGCCGAATCTCGAACCATAGGCGAAGCGTCTGTTGTGCACCGGTGAATCACGCGCAGGACCGACGGGTCTCTGTCCAGGAGGTTTGGATCTTTTTCAAGCATGTAGATGACACTCTTGAGACTGCGGCTACGAACCTTAGCTGAATCACCAAGGAACGAGGCCAAAAGAACCTTCAGAATAGCATCGAACGCTTTGCCGAAGTTTGAGTTTAGAACAGTCAGAATGTAGGCAAATTTTCCGTGCACATGCGGCACACTGTCAAACTCTTGGTTAGTCTCTAACCAGCGTGGATCGGAAAGAGATTTGGTCAAAAAGACGACCAGTTCATCGGTTGCGTCATCGTGAACTATCTCCTCCTGGTCTTCAGAATTGTAATAAAGCGCAGAAGCGGTCTTGGCCCACTGAGCCAGGTAATAGCCTCGCGCACTGGCGAGTTGCCAGTTATCCCCATTCTTCTTGTCCTGCAAGAGGTATTCCAATGCAATCCTATGAGGGCCAGTAGGTGTGATAAGATCTTGTTGGTGCAGCGCTCCAGATGAAAATTCCTCGAATTGTTGTTTCAAGTAGTCGGTAAGTTCAGAGTCGGAAGAGTCCTCAAGGGCTGGCAGCATGTGCTGAGCGGTTGCTATAAGGTCTGAAATGGCAGATCCCATCCAACCAAGCAGTTCAAGGGCCATGCTCTTTGCGATTGCCGCGCTCTTGTCTTGATCCGTGATTTGTATCATGCGCAATGTTAAAATTCGCAATAACAACTCGGCGGCCGGCCAATCAGCCAATCCAAGTACATTGATCAGGTCTTGGGTGAAAAGGTCGAGGATGTTCCGGTATGGTTGATCACCCGTCTTGGTCGAGTTCATAGCACGTTGGACAATGAAGTTGATGATATACTGCGCCGAGCGCATTGCATTATCATAAAGCCGATTGGCCTTACTTGCCAGCCGCTCCAACGACACATCTGCCTCTTCGTCGGATCCGTCATCGTCGTGCTTACCATCGCCCATGAGCTCATCATCATCATCGTCATCATTGACTTGTGCCTTGACTTGACGTTTGGCCTTTGACCGGGACTGTGTTTCCAGTGCAGTCGTTTGAACGAGCTGCAGCACTAACGCAGTGAGAAGCTGGATGTTCTTTCCATCTGCAACCTTGAACTGTCTGGCATTCTGGCGCGTGGTAGGAAGCTTTTCCAGCGAAACCAGAATCTCATCAAGAATGAAGGGTCGTTGGTCAGGGTATTTGGAAAAGATTTTTGCAAGCACATCCATGGCGCCACGTCTCGCGGGCTCGTACTTCTGGTGACCCAGAGTGGAGTCCTTATCATGGTGCGCGTTTTCCACAAAGATGAGCTTTGTTGCGAAGAACTCCGTGGCCGTGATAGTGCCCTCTGAGACGTCAATGCGTGCCAAAAAGTCCGCGAGCAGGGAAAGAGCTTTTTTGCTCTGATGAACAAGGCTCCCGATGATTCGCTTCTGGGCCGAGAGAAATTGAAAGTGTTGACCGTCCTTGCCACCGGGACGCGATTCCACGGCGGGGATAATACAGTGATCGAAGACTTGATTGAGCACGGTTGGAATGGCCTCGATGAGATCTTCAGGACAAAGCTCCCGCTCGGTCTGTCGCCCAGACATAGTTTGCAGCAGTGTGCTGATTGCAAGAAGTGCAATTGACACGTCTTCAACCTTTCCCAGCCATTCTTGGGATTCAAGTTCATTGCTGCTCGTTGAATCACCCAAAGCCAGGCCCAGTGACTGCGCCGCAACAATGGGCTTTTCGCAGAGTTTCTGAATTCGAGTCAGATAATCAGAGGGTATATCCTGAAGTCGGTCAAATCCTGCAACTTTCCGAAGGGCTTTCTGGAGGCGAATGTGAGCATCGGCTGATAGCACCAACCCATGCACCTCCAATGACTGTGGGTTGACAAATGTGGGGTTTTGCGTATCGATAGAAGGATTTGAGCCCTCGGGTTCGATTTGATCTTCCGCTTCAAAGACTTCGTGTAAAAGGTCTTGTAACTTCTGCAGAGCCGAATCCGCTTCCGCTTTCTGGTCCTTCAGCCGCACCGCCATTGCGTCGTCCCCTTTTGGCGGATTCACGTGGTAAACTGGCGAAGGCAGCGGCTTGACTGGAATCACCACTGACAATTGGCTCGGTGTGGGGGTATTGGAGAATGAGGTTGGTTTCGATTTATTCAGTATATGGGCGCGCTGATTAGGGGTCTTGGGCACAGGGGTCTCTGGAGCTTTAAACTTGGAGCTTGCTTCGGGGTCTGCAGGTGCATCAGCGGAAGTTCCGATGCGCATGGGTTGAAAGAACTCACATCCAAACGCAATCTCCGTGGAGTCAAGCATCATACGTGCAAATGATCCTAGGCCATCGCGGCCCGAATATGTGCTCTCGGACTCTTCTCTGCTCAACTGTTCACTCCGGACTGGGAATTGAGGTAGTTTGAATTTACTAGAGAGATCCAAAGATGAGCTGGGTTGTGGTTCCGGGGGGTAACTTCAAGTATGCCTTACAATCTTGTCAACTGGTCCCCATCCAGCAGCTGTTGGATATATTCTCGAGACGTCTCGAGGCGACTCGACTCATTCTGTCCACCTTGTTGTATCTCCGTGTCGAGTTCATTGAGTGTCTTGCGGCCTTCTTGGAGGACATGGTTTATGGAGGTGGTATTCGAAGCTCGGCCAACGTCGGGGCGAAGAATGCAGTCTAATATGGTCAGTTCTCCCTAATTCTTTGAAATTCAGATCGAATTCAACCAACCGAGGCCAAACACTGGCGCACTGGACATGGAGGAATACTGCAGTGCTTCATCCACAGACAGCGGCCGGGGCTGGGTTGGGAACTGCATGGCGCTTTGAGGTCGTTGCATCTGGCTATGGCCGTTGATGACCACCTGGACGGTTGGGCGTCCATTCTGGTCCATTATCGCGTTTATATCAAAAGAGGAAGGCGCGGGTCATCAAGTTGACATGCTCCTGGTAGAGACATGGCAAATAAGGCAAAGGCGCCTTAGGACATCTCTAGGTCATTCAAATAATTCACTGGAATCTGAAACCTGGGGAGCATTGCTGAGCTACGATCAGAGATGAGTTCAATGAATTCCGTTGTAGGCGTCGACTCTACTGCCGCGTGTGACCGCCTAGATGAGGCTCGTGCGTCTAAAAAAAAGTTGCTTCAATGGCGCCCGCTCACTCATTCTCGACAAGTACACCAAGCTAAATATGTCGGTCATTGGCTCTTTGATTTTCTGCACAGATTGCGGTAACCTTTTGCGAGAGTCTACCGGCAATGCTGATGCGATTTTGCACTGTGATGTCTGCGGGACTCGCAACAAAGGTGGGACACTTCCAATTTCATGCTATGCGCTTGACTGACCTATTTGCAGACACGATACCCCAAACCACCGTTTCCGAATCTAAGCCCTCCGCATTCCCTTCATCATTGAGAGCCAAGCAATCTGAGGTCCAGACACTGTCCGCAGACGATCGGAAGACTGAGGCTGTGATTGAGAAAACCTGCCCCGATTGCGCCAGAAAAGAGATGTTCTACACCACTGTACAGCTGCGCAGTGCTGATGAAGGAAGTACGGTGTTCTACAGATGTGTCTGTGGCTTCAAGTATGCGATCCCCCCGCCTTACGAGCTCGGTTCCAGTGCTAACGGTCAATAGGGAAACCTCCAACAATTAGTGGAAGATGGGTGTACAAAGTGTGGAATGGGTCTATTTTTGAGAAAGGGCTGTATAAGTAGCGGGACAAGAATATCACAATCACGACGTCACGAAACAATTTTTATTTTATATTTGCGCAAAATGTCCCTCATGCAGCCGCAACGGGGGCAGCACTATCGGGCATCAGCGCATATTGGGTCTCGCCATTCTTCTCAAATTCTGCCATGTCAAGAGCAACAATGACACTGTCACGAACAACCTCATCAGGGTCATTCAAGAATTTCTTCAGAGTCTCCTCAACACCCTCCTCGTCACCCAGACTGCCAAGGGCCTCCGCCGCTTCGTGACGCACCATACCAACCTCGGAAAGATCACTCAGAGAGGCCGTGAGACTGGGAATCGAAGCAGGGTGGCAGAGCTGACCGAACACAAAGGCAACCTCGTGGCGGAATAGGGCAGAAGGGTCCTTGAGGCCCTTGGACAGTGCATTGACGGCATCGACCGCAGTGGGAAGATCCGGGGGCGAGGCAAGGTCACGAAGACCGAACATTGCACGATATCTTTGGAACAGAGGGAGCTTTGTGTCGAGCAGTGTCTGCTCCAGGTCAGGGATGCAGGGCTCGCTAGACTGGAGGGGCATGGGAGGAGCAGGATCAATAGAACCAAAATCACTAGAGAAGACAATGTTAGTCCATGAAACGTTGGAGATTTGGCATAACTGAGTTCGCGTACCTGGGCTTCAATTGTTCCGCCTTCTTGGCCTCGGAATTTTCCCAAATAATGCGGTCGACTGCGATGTCGCAAGTCTCACGAATAATGTCCAACTCCTCTGTATCGTCTCTCAACCGCTTGAGCAGATCCAAGCTGTCTTCGTAGCCTAGGGCGCCCAATGCCTCCGCGGCCTCATGGCGGCACATCGCGTCCTCTTCCGTGTCGTTCACCACATGCTTGAGGTATGCGACGGATTCGATGTTCTTAGTCTGACCCAGGCAGTAAGCCAACTCGTGCTTGAGCAGGGCGGAGGGCGACGCGAAACCAGCGGCGATCGCTTCGATGGCGGGGATACTGTGCTCTGTGGGAGGCTGCAGGCAGGCGAGGTGCTTGAGGGAGAAAAGAGCGCGGAATCGACGAGCCAAGGGCTCAGATTCAGAGGTCAGAACCTTGCGCAGGGGAGGGACAGTGGTATCTTCGGTCATTTTGAAAGGATGTGGTGGGGGGTGGAAGTATAGAAAGGAAAAAAGTTGTTAATCTTGATCTTATCAATTTTTCGAGAGTGGGGGGCGGGGCCCATGAGGCGCATGAATTTTTGCTCGTACGTTTCTTTGCGCCTGGACCCGGAACGCGCTATGTACTATGTTTAACGGCTTATTTACGTTGCCCAGACTTCATCTGTAACACAGTCTGGCTGTTTTTGCAATTTAATTGACACTAGCGCTAATATAGACCTTTATTCTCTCTCCCATAGCCCTAAGGGCCTTCCAAGGTTGGAAGCTGTTCTACACATTGTTTTACAATCATATCTTCTCTTCTGCCTATGAACTCTAACTGTGGTTTAGAGAGTGTTGTTGTAGAGATATTCATATTTCTTGCCATCCCCTACTTTTGTGGTGAGGGCTTCTTCCTTTGGAGATTTGATCGCCCTCAAAGGAGCATGCTTTCTACGGCTCATTCATAGAGATTCAAGCATGCCCGGCGTCTTTTCATAACTGGTTACTCCATGCACCCCTCTGTATTACTTCCAAGGTTGTCATCCATGGATGCTTCCCGTTAAGATCTTCTCGAATTGTATAGATGTAAAATGACATCCATGGATTCCAACACCACGGGAAAATAAAAATACAGATTGGATATCAATATCTAGGTACATTAATTATAATTCATACGTGCTCCCTCGTAGTCCTGCGTCCATTCTCAAGGGTATCCGTTGTAGTCTGCGTTACCTCCGTTGTTCGATGGATGCCGAGCCCCATCTCGCCCTGCATATCCGGCACATGGCGATCAAACGTTAATCTCTCCTCGCTACTACTTGGACTTGAGGAACCGGCGTAGGTATCAACATCCCGCTGGCTCTTGATCGTCGTCACGGTAACGGCAAGCTTGTCCGGTCTCAGCCGAGAGTGGTGAGCGTCATCTATGGAGCCAAGTGGAAACGGGCGATCGTGTCCGCCCAGGTGGCGCGAGGCGGACCGCGATCGTCCACCGGGAAACCCACTGGAATAGTCTGGGTCGGTGCGAGAGCCCATAAGGACGCGGAGGAGGGGCCGCAGTGTTGCGAGACTGCGGCCGTGATGCCCAGGCCGGCTTCGATGTTGGACCAGATGGCGATCTGGATGGTGGCATCTAAGTGAGGGTGGATGTTAGTACTCTCGAATTCGGGTCATCTTGAGGTGCGAAGATAGCAACAAGGACTTACAAAGGAAATCATCCTCGCCGAAGGTCTTGACAAATGGAATGCGAACGATAACGGCTGATGAAGCACTAAAAAGAACGTCGTCAGCCACCTGAATTCCCCTGGGACCAGATACTCGGAACATACATGCAAGCCATGCCCAGAATTCCCATGACGGCAATCTTGGTCTGGCGCTTCATGTGCAACTTGTGCACGAGGAAAATAGGCAAGATGCCCACTGTGAAATCACACAATGCGGCAAACGCACTGTAGACATAGGTCATGCTGATAATGATATCGATATTGATGCACCAACCCCCGCTGGGGTCTGCTGCGCGTGTCCAGAAGTATTCCAATGGGTGGCACTGTAACAGCATCAAAAACATGAACACTAATCCGGCGAGAACGGTCAAGGCCATGACGATGTAAAGGGTCCAGATGTGAAGGCGTCGAATGGTGATACGCATCAGGAAAATACAAACGGAAATCTTGCATCCGATGGAGGAAAAGCAGTAGGCGATTTCACAAAGCCACCAGTATTTCATGGCAATGGCAGCGTTGTTGGGGTCAAGATGCGCAAACTTGTATCCTGTGCCGTAGAGGGTTCCTCCAATCATGGAGGCGCAGAACATGGCGTAAAATAGCTGTCAAGCGATCGGGTTAGTCTTCGAACTTGATATCTCACATCGTGAACTCGGTGGGGACAGGAGGATCGATTGGAAAGATCGCAGGATTCGAAGGATTCGATTCACGTACCAATGCCACCACCATCGTACCATCATCCCATCCAAAAGCCTTGACAATCCAGCCACGCACATAGATGCGCAGCATCACAGTGATAGTAGCGATTGGTAGAAAGACCGCGGCTACAGTCTGGACCGCAGTCTTCCTGCTATGTTCCTCACTCAGTTTGTCACCCATGTTGCCGATAGCTTCTCATAGTCGACCCCTGGTATGTGTTTCGTCAAGTGTGGGGAGGAAGGATCTTTTAGTACACCACCCCTGTCGAGACCTGCAGAAATCTGCAGAAATGTTCAAACTTTAAGGAGACCGTAAGCAAAGAATACTTTGGTTCTTGGCTGGTATGGGCGTTTTTAGTCGGGGGATACGGAGTTAGCCCACGCGAAGATCGACAGTATGGCTGTCTCGATTTGGATAAGGTAGGACATGCATAAGCACAATAGCTTAGAGTCGGAACTTAATTACCGTTCACGCGGTAGCGCACAACTATGCAATCGGGACGCCAATGTGGGACACCGGATATTGTCGACTCTTCATGCCTCACGACAGAGCGTTGTGTGAAGCAAACTGCCGAGTTGGCAGGTGGGGGTGTCATTATACCGGTGACAGGTGTCTGTCTGGAAGTATAGTGTAATTGACTGCAATAAACTTTTTCCAATATTTGGTGAAGTTTCAGCACTAAATCAAGGCACTGTATCTGTGGTCGCAGCGAGTGAGGGCGAGTTCGCCAAAACTAGTGATCCACCGTTGGGTCTAGCCTCGTTTGACCCAGCACTGGACGATCCACCGTCGGCGATGGAGACCCAAAATGGAGACTGCCGGGCCTCAGGAGGCGAAGAGTTTGGGACGATGGAGCATCCGAAATTAACCACGAGGCACTGCGTATTGGAGCCACAGAATGTGGCGATCTTGACTCAGACGATCTTGGTTTGCGCTAACAAATTCTGGAAACAAATTCCTTCAATCGCATTGATGATATAATGCATGAAAAGCCAAGAGATCCATTCGATCTCGTATCGGTCAGCAGCTAAGGATAACCCAAAAATTTGCCATTTTGTCAAGAATCCCGACATCCTGGGTTGGAACTTGGAACTGGCTGCTTTCAGCCATGACAGGTTTGCACTGTTTGCACTGTTTGCAAGAACCCAATACAATCTTATTCGTACGTGCTTTGAGCTCTCCATTGATCGTGCATACTTAGGCTACCGATATCAAAGCTTGATACAGATATCCATGGACATGTTCACAGTCGTTGAGCTTTGAAAAAATACCATATGCATTGTACCATATCCAAAGACACCCTATGTAGCCTGTCCAGATGAAGAATGCACATGTGAAGAACCTCGCTTACATAGCAGGTTATCGGAATTAATATCGGCCCCGCAGGTAAACACCCCGCAATCTAAACTTCCCTGTCAAGCTCATCAGATCGTCAAGTCTACTGATACGCCGAAACAATGGCCAACGTAGATGTTCCAAATACGCAAAAGGCCTTCGTGCCTCTCGGTACGACCCCAGCCGCGCCTACGGCCATCCAACTAACATAACCAGAGAACAACCCGGAGGTGATGTCACACCTAGTGCATCAACTCGGCCTGGCCCCAACTCTAGGCTTTACAGACGTATTTTCAATCGATGAGCCCGAGCTCCTAGCCTTTGTGCCACGCCCCTCTCACGCGCTCCTCCTCGTCTTCCCCGTCTCCCAAACATACGAAGCATCCCGTGAAGCTGAAGATGGCACCAAGGACTCCTACACAGGCTCCGGCCCCGATGAGCCAGTCATGTGGTTCAAACAGACGATCCGCAATGCCTGTGGCCTGATCGGACTCTTGCACGCAGTGTCGAACGGCGAGTCACGCCAGCACATTACCCCGGGCTCGGATCTAGATGGTCTGTTGAAGGAAGCTGAGGGTCTGGCGCCAATTCAGCGTGCCGATCTGTTATATGACAGCAAGGCACTGGAAAGTGCACATGCCGATGCCGCGAAGTTAGGAGATACCGCTGCGCCGCAGGCGGAGGATAGCGTTGATCTGCATTTCGTGGCCTTTGTTCGCGGCGTGGATGGTACGCTTTGGGAGCTGGATGGTCGACGAAAGGGACCCTTGGCTAGAGGCGTTTTGAAGGAGGGGGATGACGCACTTAGTGAAGCTGCGCTTGATCTAGGTGTACGGAGATTCCTGAAGACTGAGGCGCAGGGTGGAAACCCCGACCTGCGGTTCAGTCTGGTTAGCCTTGGCCCCCTGTTTGATTGATATGTTGCGACGTGGAGGCTGTCCTGTTTCAATCTCATCATGGATGGCGTTATTGGTTTAGCCTGACGAAAGACACGTTATCTTCCGGCTGGTGCACTCGATTTATTTGCAGCCTCAACAAGCTTATTACGAAGAAAAGTCCATGCTTATTCGATGCAGGGCAAACATTAGGATAGTACCATGTATTGAGACCTATGGCGTCTAAATCCGTCTTGCTGTGGTGGCCTCGATCACCGAGAACACTCCGTTCACAGCTAGCACTTTTTGGTGGTAATCTCCAAAGCAGGAGACGCCACAGAGCCCGTTACTCCCGCCATTGGGACACCGGCGGCGTCAGTGATGGTGATTCCGCCAGATTTCTCCTCGTTGGAAACCAAACTATCATCTTGATCACTCTGGGGTACAGCGTTTCCCTGCGTGCCAAGCTTTAAGAATGGCACCATGACCAGAGACGTGCCCGCTGCCGCTGCCGCGAACCAATAAACAGCCAAGTAAGGATCAATAGGGGCCGAGGAGCTCGTCATTCGATTGGCAACGGAAGAGCTGACGGAAGTCGCTATGCCAAGACCGAGGTTGTTGCACAGCTTGTTGACAGTATTGAAAATACCACCGGCAATAGATTGCTGCGATGGTGGGAGGGAGGACATCACGTACATCTGGGCCATGTTAGTGAAGGCAATATCTCAAGAGGCTAGGGGGATGAGCAAATACGTTTGTGACGTTGAATTGGATATCTGCTCCAACAACGACGAGAACAAGGGCGGGGAATATGAAAGCCCAATAAGTGGCGTCCTCCTTCATGAAGCTCAAAATCAAGAATGAGGCTGTGTATGCCAGCGCTCCGATTCCAGTCAGTATTTTGTTGCTGACGCGGTGCAGTAACAAGCCACAGATGACATTGACAAGTACTCCGCTGACGACCATGGGCAGTAGCCTGAGGGTAATCTCAAGAGCAGTCAGGTGCTGAATCTCTTGAAGATAAAGGGAGAGATAGAAAGTAACAGCAGCAAAGCCCATGAAACCAAGGCAGAATGTTCCCATCAGCTAGTAGAGTGTCAGCTTGCTTCACGAATATCTCCTTCGCAAGAGGGCAATGGGAATCACGCACAAGGGAAAAAGTGCGATCTTTCCACACCCAGAGAGGCATAAGAGGGTTCTCTGCGATAGACTCCCAATACAGGAATCCGACGAGCAGGAAGAATCCCACAATAAACAGCGCGAGGACATAGCCTGTCTTCCAACCATGCGGTGCATCACCCGCCAATCTATGACAAATGTCAGTCAAATCACAACGGAATCCCACGGTAGTAGAAAAGACATACGAAAGCGAGCTGGAGAACAGCGCAAATCCCACAACGATCAACACTGTCCCAAGAATATCAAACTTCTTGAACGCCTGCACACTCAAGGGTGTCTTAGCAAACGCGTCCGCGGGTACAGTCCACACGGTCAAGACCGTGAAGATAGCATAGACGACAGCGTGGGCCCAGAAAGAAGCACGCCAGTTATAGAGATATGAAGCGACACCGGAGATGATCATGCCGCCGACAAAGCCAAGCGGATTTCCAGCGCTAAAGCAGGCGAAAGCCAGGTTCTTGCGCTTCGAGGGCTTCTCATAAACAGCACCTAGGGCCCCGACGGCTGGTGGAACAACGGCTGCTGCGAATAGCCCAAGGACACCCGAGAACACGTCCATGTAGATGGCATTTGTTGCAAAGCCGGCAATCAATAGTGAGATGGAGAAACCGGCCATTCCAATAATGAACAGCACTTTGCGGCCAAACATATCGGCCAGTTTGCCGAATGTTAGCAGAAAGGCACCACTCGTAAGTCTTTCAGATATGGTCAGCGAGACTTGATATGAAAAAATTCCGAGCTTGCAAGATCACAGACAATATGTGTGTAGATCGCGAAGCACGGCGCGAGGTAAAGAGAAGACAAGACCACTTACGAAGCGCCAGCATTGATCCAGGTAATTTCCGCCGAGTTCATATTCAAATCACTGCCAATTGATGCAGTAACCCCGACTATGCATCCTTGAAAAAATGACTGTTGGCCGATAGCCATGGTAGCAGTCAAAACGAATAAGACCTCTTGGAACGTGCTATTGAAACACTTTGGTCGCTGGCTATCGTTGTGCTCTGTCGCCATGACTTCTGAGTCATGTTTCTCTTGATCTTGTTCCATTTTCGAGACGATCTGATAAGATGAAGGTGAAAGAGATGGGAGTCGACACAATGAAAAAGTCTGCCCGTTCCAAGGTTGCGCTTACGACGCTGCGCTAGTCAGGTTCAGGGGGTCGCTGAAATAATTGCAAATGAATTACCCGTTTCCAAAAGCCAACAACACATATTTTATATCATGCTATGCAATTGATAGTCACCGTAATTCTTGTACTTTGTAAGCGGCGGAGGTGTTCCGCGCTTAGACATGACTGTGGGGGCCGATGCACTGGACTGGCATGAGATGCATAAGCTACAGGACACGGCTGCCTCGACACCATTTACGGGCGCTTTCAGTAATCATCCGAGCATGAGTAAGAGGAAAGAAATGTCGAAAAGCCCATGGACCCGTCCCCGCTGTCTGGAAGAAGAAAGAATAAGGCCAAAATAGGAGGTGGAAACCCCCCTGTTGTTGTGACAGTTCCTGAAAACCTCTGTACCCAGTTTGCGCTTGAAGATAGTCATGATTCATATGTGCAACAATAACTAAACTCACCTGGCAAGAATTGATCGGAGCAAACTATTGTTCCGTTAACCATTCCTCACAGCCTATCTCGCTGGGGTCAACCCAGCACTCATGCGAGTTGAACCTCAGAACCTCATTGCCAGCTGCCCACCAGCCGGCCGTCAGATTCCGTGCAAAGACCTCAAGGGCAGAGTATGACTGCGGCCGACCGGGCTCGAAAAAAATGCGTTCGAAAATGCCCTTCAGATTTGGTTTGCGAGAATGCAGGTCCGGGACCGCAGCGATGACCCGTCGAGTAGTGACGGCCTCGCTTATGGGAGTTAAGTCGTCCAAATGAAGGTTCGGGATATCCACACTCTCCTTTCTGCAGCCAACGATGAGGATCTCATAAGGCTTTCGCCAGATACCGTCCAGAGCAGAGATCGGCTGTCCATCCAGAGTGGTCTTGACCCATATCCATTCCTCACAGACGCGAAATCCAGAGCCGATAAGGGCCTGGTACGCTGCTTTGCGAGACTTCTCGGCATTTGTAATCCAAATAGCCGCTATGGCCTGCTGGGTACTGGACTGGGAATGAGTTTCAACAGGGTACGAGTGTACCCGAAGAATGTCCCGTAGGCCTTCGGTGAGAACATCCATTTCGGAGTAGTGATGTGTTTGATAGTGACCGCTGCGACGGACAGATCGATTTGGCCACGGTGGATCCATGAGAATGAGATTGAACTTCTGGTGCGGAGACAGACCAGGGATAGGGTAGAAAGGGGACGAGCGGTCCTTCTCATTCTCGAATAGAGGTAGAGTGCAAAGCGTGAAGCTCGACTCAGGTGGGACCACATATGATGCAGGACATCCCGTGCTGTCCTTGTCGGCTGTATGAATTATCGCCGATTCTGATGAGGTGTTCTTCACAACTCTCAAGTCTGACAATGATTTGAACTCATTCGACGAAGTAGATGATAGAATCACTGGCGGATCATTGCTGGATAAATGTTCTTGAACAAGGGGCGAAGGTTCTTCTTTCCGGCGCTTCCGCGGGTTTTGGTCTTGCGAGTTCGGGTTTTTCCTGTCCTCCGTAGGCACAAATCGAGTGAGCCCCCAGCGAGAAGTGGGAATTGCACCCCTGATGACTTCCAAAGAATTCTGCACGAGGGGCAATATTAGTTCGGAGTGGAAGCGTCTCTCTGACAAAGGGATGCTCTCGAGCACATTGGCACGCGCAGTGAGGCTTTTAGGCTCGGTAGATGGATAAGGCACCTTCAAAGGTGGGCATGAAAGTAGGCGTCTTCGTTTGATTGGTGTGAGATCTTTTGAACATGGCCGCTGGGGGGCTGCAAAGTTCTCTTGCGCGAGGGTGATTGACCATGGAATATCAAGCAGAAACACCTCGTCCTTTCGCTGGAATATAATTGCAGAATCTTCCTCCCAGCTCATGTTTGTTAAGATAACCTTGGAAGTGTGTTTCTCAGGGCGGGATGACCCGTGGACGGCGCTGAATGTCAGACCTCGGGAGGTTTCCGCCTTGAAGATTCACAAACTTAGAATGTTTACAGCCTTACGCGTACCTCCAGGCTATACCTACCTTATAGCCCTACTTTCACCTCGCCTGTGAAGACTTTTTCTAATGGCACGATAGCTCTTGACCGCTTACGAGGGCTAACAAAGTCTGCAAAATATGTTCATGCAGCCAACCTGATCTTAAAACAGTAAATCGAAGGTAGAAAATGGTCCCATCGTTAGATCACAAGGTACATGGTCATTCCGAACGCTTCAAGATATAAAAAACAAGGTCTCCACTAGAGACACAAGACTTTTTCACCACCACAATGCCCCGTTCCCCGGAGTCCGATTCTCCCCTGCCGGCGATCCAGCGTCCGATCAGGGCGAAGAGATATTAGACAGTGAAATCACACGTTAGATAAAAACCCCGGTCTCCATGAAATACTTCGGAAAACAACAGTAAGAAAAAAGAAAATAGATGATCAAAGTTTGTACATATCGGAAGGCAGATCCATTAGGAGACAACAAGCCAGTTCATCGCTGTCAGGGTTGTCAGTGGGCAAGGACGAGACGGTTCAAGGACGATCAGAGAATGAACTCACCCGCCCACGTCGACCTCCACCCTGCCCCTGCACTGGCTGTGCCTGTTGGTAGTATTGCGGGGGATACTGATACATCTGTGCGGGATTGACAGCTGGGCTGAATTGCTGATAGTTCTGGCCGAGCATCGGGTTTTGACCGATCTGACCAGGCCCAGCAGAAAGCGGTGCAGTCTGCTGAGGTTGCAAAGACCGAAGGTTGTCTTGGGGGGCCGGGTATCCGTAGTTGACGCCGGGCATTCCCGGGTAGCCTGGGGAAATGCCGCGTGCCTGGGCAGCCAAGTAGGCCTGGTATTGCAGCTGTTGCTGGCTGATGGGCTCCTGGCCGAAGGGACCGCCGGGCATGCCGTTCAGTGAATTGCTTCCGAGGCCGTTGGAGTAGGGGTCAAGAGGTGGTGGGTTGGCCTGGTCGGAGGAGATGGGGCGAGAGTCGGGGTTTTGTCCATACGCATTGCTGGCGAATTGTTGTTGGCCATTGTATTGTCTATCCATAGATGGCTGAGCAGCATAGCCTGTGCTGCCGTGGCGAGAGGATTGGCGGTGCTGCGACTTCTCTGGAGTGCCGGCTCCCTGTTCCCGTCCGTGGTGTTCACGGCCACTACCACGGGACGAAAGACCGACCTCATCCATCAGACGCTTATAGCCCTGGCTTGGGGAAGCCTTGAGCTTAGTGAGCACCTTCGACACGTTCTTGACGACTTCGGCGCGCATTGACTCATCAAAGAAGGGAGTGGTAAGAACCTTGAAGATCAGGGTTGCACCAGAGGTCTGGTCACTCAAGATCTTCTCCAAAACTTCATCACCGGGGCTGAAGAACAATGCCTTGAGGACAATGTCACGAGCCTCCGGCTCGTTACGCTGATTGATGACCTTAAGAACGGTCAAATAAGCGACCTTGTGGGTGCAAAGATGAACAAGGTGGGGCACGAGTCTCGGGGCGAGGACAGTTCGGCGGCGAGGGAATGTGCAGGTGTCAAGGAACCAAGTCAAAAGGAGAGCGCCGTTGGCATTTGTAGCCAACTGCACACCATGAAGCGCAATTGCAGATGCAAGCATGCGCTGCTGGTCCTTGGTGGCATGGTGGCTCTCCAAGCAAGCCCGCATCGCCCGAGCGCCGAAACGTCCTTGGGCCACTTCCCACAAGCGGTTAAGCATGGACTCGAAAATGAAGCTGTTAAAGGGGCTAGCAAATCGTAAGCAGCATTGCAAAACGTAGTTTCCATATTGATCCAAAAATAGAGGCACAGTGTAAGGTCGCAGAGCGTCAATGATCAGCTGCATCTGTGCTGGGGTCTTGGCGACATCGATGATCTTCTGCGCAGCCCAGGTGCCATTCTTGTGGACACCGATCTCAGAGAGATGGGGAGCAATGTGAGTGAGCATCTGCTCCTTGGTGGCCTCTGAGCAGAACTCGAACAGCTTCTGAACTACAGTGTTGCCCAAATAGTCGGAAGCGAGCTCCGCAATCTCAGGAAGCATGGCCTCCGCGGTTTCCTCGATCTCTTGGATCGAGCAAGCACCGTTATCAATGCGCTTGCGAATGTCGCGCAGACGAGGCGCATCGAACATGCGGGACTGGCTTGGTTCCTGGACAGAAGGAATCTCATCTTCAAACGCCTGGAAGGCGATGGAGGTCTGGATGCTTGCCGTGATGTTCTGGATATCAGTCTCGCTGGCACCGAAATCCTGCACAATCTGCACCATCTCAGGTAGCATGTCAGCCAACGCTGGGATTTGAGGGATGCTGTGGACATTGTCGGTCCGATCCGAGCCGTCACCCGCGGCAAGGTTGGATCGGAAGGTGGGATCAGGAGTCGGAGAGGACTGGATGCCATTGGCACCGGGGGTGCCAGTTGCCGAAGCACCAGGAACCTTGGCGTAGCCGATCCTGACAGGTCCAGCACCAGGGAAAATTTCCTTGCCATTGAGCAGAGACTTGGCTTGCACGGCGCTATCAAGACGGTCGAAGTTTACGAACCCACAGTTTTTGTGGGTAAGCACACGGGTCGACTCTATTTTACCGTACATGCCGAAGATAGCCTCCAAGGATGTGACAGTTGTGGAAACGGGGATGCTACCGATCCACAATGCCCGGGTCGGCCCATCCTGGTTGTTCTCTTCGGACATCTCGCGGGCCCCCACAGGATTCTGAGAGCTGAGATTCATGAGTTGAACTGCCTCGGACAGTTCGTCGTATTCAAGGTTTTCCGGGATCTGCAAGTCGGCCGCGCTGAAGCTGTTGTCAAGGCGAGAAGGAGTTGCGAGGTAGTTGCGGATGGAAGATCGCTGGGGAGGAGCTTCCAAGATGCCGGCAGTCCGAGCCCGAGGCCTGCTAACGGATGCATGGCTGGCAAAGGCCTGGACAGCAAGGTTGTGCTGGTGGATTTGGGCTTGGGTAGCCGCAAGCTGGGCAGCGGTAGCAGCGGCAGAAGGAGTCATGGTGCCAGAGGGGACTTGAGAATAGCGGTTCTCGTACTCGAGATCCTCGTCATCGGCGTATTTCTCCTTGGCATTGACAGAGTATGAGCGGAATCGATTGTTGTTCTTCATCATCGCCAGCTCAGCCAGGAGTGGCGGCAGCGCAGAAGCTTGCTGTTGTTGCTGCTGCTGTTGATGTTGCATCAACTGCTCCATGGATGGACGCGAAAGAGATGCCATCGCTTGCTGAGGAGTCTCAGCAAGACCCAAGTAGTCCAATGTCTTCACATCAGTGTCGGCCAGGCCATCCCTCGAAAACGAGGAGTGGCTTGGCGACGTCGGCCCTTCCGAAGATCGAATGCTCGTCAAGGTTGTGGCCCTCTCGCGGCCCGTCGACCAGTTGGTTGAAAACAGCGACGGGCCGAATGGGCCACCCCCACCTAAGAAGTTACTCCTCTGTGGCATAGAGCCCGCACGAAGGCGTGATAGAGATGCTGGGGCGGGTCCAGCAGCCGAGCTCGCAGGCTTGGAACCAGTGTCGATTCCAGACACACCGGGAGGCCTGAAGGGACTGGTAGAGGGTGTCGGCCGGGAACTTTGCGACATGAAAGGCTGCTGGAGATCCATCTCATTCAGCGTTCCCATTGGAGGGAAGCGAGATGGAACCGTTCCAGCTCGAGCCCGGCGGCCGGGGCTGCCGATGGAGCCATTGGTGGTAGGGATGAGATCGGGGAAGCTATCCTGGCTCGGCGATTCAGGGATATTTTCGCGAAGCGGGGTTGAATGACCGCTAGTGGGAGGGCCCCAGATACTGGGCGAAACACCTTCTTGCGCTTGAATTTCGCGGGCTCTGTAAAAAGGGCTGTCAGCAACTGTTGACACTTGGATTTACCCTGATCACCTACCGTTTCGAGTACAACCGTGATCCCAAGTCGTGAGAAGGGGAGCCAGCCCCCGGCCTCGAACTACCGATGGACCCCGGAGATGGACCAAATGGCATTCTGGAATTACCAGATCCTGGGTCACTCGGAGAGCTGCGGCCTGTCGAGGTACCCGACATTGGTTGAGTGGTTGGGATGTAGTTGAAGCTCATCTGTCCCTCTGGTCGTGAAACTGGTAGCATTATGGATTATCGATTGTGGCCTTCAGCAAGGCAGTACCCGAGTGTTTTCCAATCTGTAGCCTCTGCGCGAATTCCAAATCGGTCTGGAGATGTCGCTCAGAAATGTGGGATGGGCATATAATAAGGATAAATTTGAAAGCCAGGACGCAAATTCGATGTGAATCAAAGGCGAACTAAAGGCGAGAGGCGAAATTAGAAGAGGTTCAAAACGGGGGTTGTTTTTTGCCGTGACCGGAGGGGAGTCGCAGAATCGGGAGGGGTCGACAAAGCACTTCTCCAGGTTCTTGAAACAAGGTCATTTGCGATGTGGTTGCGTACCTGATTCGATTGTTTTCCAGATGCAATCACCAGTCTCGGGGTTCTGGGGGGGGGATTCGCGTGTCGTTTGTGTATGACAATCTGCGGGTGTCTCAAAGCGATCGAGTGGAAAGAAAAAAAAAAAGAAGACTTTCTATGCCGGCGATTCGTCAAAGGCTTTAAAAACAATATGCACAATGATAGTCAGGCACAGAGTGCGTCGAGTAAGAAATCAAAGGAATAGATAGGATGAGAAAGGATGGATCCTAAGGGATTGAAGGTGGCTGGACGAATTAGTGGGAGACGTGGAAAAACAATGGTCACCACGAACGGGAAATTCGGGAGTTCACCCTAATGCAAGAAGCAAGAAACAAGCAAAGAAGAAAAGAAAGAGGGAAGAAGTCAAGGGAGGATGAAGGGGAAGAAGGAGAAGAAGAGAAGAAGAGAGATGTTGGGGAGCTGGCCGGATGCCCGAGGAAGATGGCTGTGGTTGGTGGAGAGCGGTCCTTTTCAGGTTCATCCACAATGCAATTGTTGATTTCTCTGCCTGTTGCGAGTTTTTCCTTAGCTGGATTGTGATGTTATTGGTTCTATTGATTTTGGCTATATTTTGGGTCTAACATATCCCCTGTAGCCTGATACGTCCATAGCTCACATCTATATCAATGCTGAACCGCCGTGTTTGGATATGACACAGCCTCATGTCCTTGGTACTTCGGAAATGAGCAACTCTCTCTCTGGTGACCTTGGAAACGATGTCTGAATCTCCGCGTTTCAAGCTATCTCTCCCCTAATTTGACGGTCTGTTCGGTGAAAATAGTGAAGCAGCCCCGCATTCCAGTGCGTCATGGCCTCAGTATGGTTCCATGGGCCCCTTCAAGCGGAGTTGTAAACATTGACAGGGACATTGTACATTATGTACATTGTACATCGCCCACTCTTTCTCCGTTGATATGATGCAATCATGCAAGGAGACCTGGCTTGTCCTGAAACCAAGACTGTGTCTGGAGGCGCGCAAGGGATGGGTCAGGTACGTGTCCTCGGGTTTTCTTCGTGTCAGCCTCTCACGGCACCTGCGCACCTGCAGAATAGTTCGGCAAGACCGACAATATTCAGGGCACAGATGCCTCCATGCCTATGCTGGAAGACATACTTCGCGATAGAGCCCCAGTGCGCCAAGCTTCTGGAAGAGTTCGGCACGGAAGAACCGGGAGGTTCGTGGCTGTAGGATCGGTTCTAGTGCCATAATTAATGACAGAAAATCCCCAATGCAATCACCCGTTGTCGGGCATGACACTCTTGGAGGCTCCGGTTAATCAAAAGAGTATTTAACCTGTAGGTGCTCGAAGACAACGTGGTACATGGTAAACACGTCCACAGTGCAGAGTAGTTGGTAACAAAACTTACACCTAAGGCATCAATTTCCTTTTCGCGCCACGACCTGGTCAAGCCACAGCTCTCTTTCGCATCCATCTCTCCATCATTCCAACGGTTTACACTCAATCGGCAAGTCCCACACACATATGCTGGGATTACTGTATCTTTTGTCGACCGATACAACGTGACGACAGTCTCGTCGCGCGCCGCGTCCCCCTCACGCGTTCAATGCCAACCCGACCGTTCTAAAATCGCCGCATCACCACCGCCATGGCCGACCTTCTAGAGGAAGACCCAACATCCGGATTTCAGTCCTCGGAAGAGGTTGAAGAGGGAGATGAGGAAGAACTCCCAGTGGAATCGTTGGTCAGAGGACGAGCCAAACGAAGCACCGCAGGACGGCACATGTCTGCTCTCCTCGAGGCTGCCGCAGACGACGACCTAGCACTTCTCTTCGAGGAAGTGGAAGATGACAATGAGTTTGCGGATTTGGTTGATCCCGACGCGGAGGACGACGTGGGCCTCGAATCCTCAGACGACGAAGACGACCAAGGACCGAATGCACAGGACGACTACGAAGGTGAACAGCAACTACAGAAGGAGGAGCGCAAGAAGCGCAAGACACAAAATGACCTGAAGTTCCAAACATTGCGCAAACGAGTGAAAATCGATCCGACCGCCGTCTCTTCCATGTCTGCGGCGCCGCGCCCGAAAAAGAAATCAGAGCGCATCTCGTGGATTCCTACCGTGGAGGATGGGCCAACTCGCCAGTCATCTCGCCGGCAAACGATGGTCAATAAGGAGCTCACACATGCTCGCTTGAAGGACAGCCAGGAGAAGCGAGTGCGCATCATTGCTACAATGAAAGAGGCAGAGAAGCGGAAAGCCCATCTGAAACCAAAGGCTATGACACAGGAGGACCACCTTGCGGAGGCCGCCAGAATTGAACGGCTCAACAGCAAGAGTCTCAATCGCTGGGAGCTATCAGAAAAAAGAAAGGCAGACGAAAGACGGGCCAGGATCGAAGCACTTCAGAATCGCCGTCTCGATGGTCCAGTCATATCCTACTGGAGTGGAATCGCTACCTTTACCAATGGACGTCTCACGCGAGTTGGCACAGTCGACATCAAGCCCAAACCGGATAAAGAGGAGGCACGGAAAAAGAAGAAGGAAAAGGAAGATAAGGAAAAGGCCGCTGCAGATCTACGTGCATTGCAGTCTGCTGCTCCTGTCGCTGGAGGAAATATGCTACCTCCAGTCACATCACAGCTGCTACCTGGTTCCATCCCAGCCGAGGTTGCTGCTGTCCCGGGCTCCTCAGCCCCACCTCATCCTGGGGCCCCTTCAGACCCAAAACCACTGGAAGAAGCTATTCCTTCTGAAAAGGCTACTGTTCCTGTTCCAGAGGCATCTCATACCACCACCGATACTCCTGTATTGTCTGAGAGGGCGGATGTCAGTCAGCCAGATGCAACAACATCCGGAGTGAAGACGTCCGCGACGGTGTCTTCGGAGCAGGGACAAGGTAACCACGCGGAGGAAATCTCGGCGCAGGAAACTTCATCGGATCCTCCTGTACAGGATAAGGAGCTTTCTCCTGCGCAAGATAATGTGCTTCCTTCTGCGCAAGATAAGCCTGTAGAAGGGGGACCCTCAGAGCCCGCACCAGAGCCCGCACCAGAGCCACGGCCAACAGCAACACCGATAAAGCGTCCATCGTTTGCGGTGGAGGTCACAGTTCCCCGCCATTTAACACAATCTAGCAAAAGCTCTGCTCAAAAGCCGCCTTTGCCGTCTTCAATTAAGCCCGATTTGATGGATATCGATTCCCCCGCATCGGGTGCAGCGGCAGCAAAGGGTCCGGGTGTTGAAGAGTCAGAGGCTCAATCACAATTGGCTACGCCAAAGGTTTCAGGTGCCCAACCTAATGTGACTGAAATCCCCAAACCGCATGTTGAACCAACTGCGCCAACACCGTTGGAAGATTCCGGGCCTATTGATAAGATCACGCCTATCGGTACCGGAGTGGCACTGGCCCCTCATGCCGCGCCGGCCGCCGTGGTACCTACTCAAGCCACGCTGCCCGAAAGCGCCCTCACTCCGAGCCTAAACCAACCGTTCACGTTACAGTCCGGATTGCAACCGCCTAATGTGAAGATCGAACAACCCGCGCAACCCGAAGTACCACCACCCCCTCCAGTGGTCGAGACGGCAGGGCGCACTCTTACGATCTTGGAAAACTTCGACTATGCAACAGCGCAGAAGCCAAAGTACAGCATGTACTTCAATGCCAAAAAGCCACCCCGGTTGACTAGTATGTTGCATATCTAATTCACAAATGACCCGTAGGGCTAACCTTGTATCACAGAAATCTCGTCATCGCTTTGCGTCATCACTTCATTGCCATCACGATATCGCGACCCGGAGACCGGTCTTCCTTACGCCAACTCCTTCGCCTATGGGCAAATTCGCCGTCTCATCACCGAAGGGTACATCTGGAGCGCGATGCTAGGATGTTTCGTCGGCCCGGCCGAGGCAGCGCGTGGAGTCCCTGAGCGATTTTCCTTTGCCAGTAAGCTCGGCCCAGCCAGGGTTCTGCCAGACAGAGATGGCCTGGCCGAGCCGATTCCAGAGACCCCCAAGGCGTCTGCTGGTGATGCCCCCTCTACCCCTACCCCGGCGACTAAACCGCCTCAAGCGCCTCAATCAGCGACTTCAGGGGAGCCAATGAAGATTGATTAATTATGAGCCCATTGATGGGCCAATGTGTACAATGTACGATACGCTAGCAGATACCCGAGAAAGAGAGCCGTTTAATTGTATAATGTATTACGTCTGTTGACAGATGTCATTGACCCACCAGTAGCCCTGTGTTGATTGTGTATTCCGGCTAGACCCAGGGTTTCAGCCGGGAGTTTAACTCAGGGATCAACCACAGATATGACTTGGAAGGACTGACGTCTACCGTAGTGGAGCATGTAACGTAAACAATGAAGAGTTTTTCCCACACTCTGCACACAATCTGGAACAATAGCCCCGGTTTTTTCAAAAGACGAAACAACTCTCGGAAGATCGACGATTAGGCCAGAACCCCATCTGACGACTCTCGGCCCACGTACTCCATAGTGTGTGTGTGTGTGTATGTATCTCTTGGCCCAAACATACGTGTCCGTGTGGCGACAATCAGTCTCGATCCGAGGGATTTTCGTCGATCAGGATCTTCTCGCCTAGTCCTCGAAGCCCTAGGGATTTAACCTTGGGAGCCTAGAAAGGGTTGCGTGGGTTCACGCTTCTTGGTTCAAGGAGAGATTGTATTGGATGGCGTCATTAGTCTTCCTTGGATACACACACTACGCAATTAGGGCATAGTTTATTGTCAAACAAGAAATCTGGAGACAATCACACCAGATCCGACCCCCTCCGGAGATATGCACCCTGCGCTACTGCAGCTCATATGCAACTAAACCTGGATGATCAAGAATCTGTGCGTTTCAGAGAAGGTCCGGGTGATTCGACCTAAGCTCTAGAAGATCTGAAGTCGAAGAAGTCTAGGCGTCTAGAAGCAAGCAAGTCAGAGCGTTCCACATCATCAACATTGAGAATATCATAAAGAAATCCCAAAGCAATCGCAAATGGATAATAATAGAAATCTTCAATGTGACAGTGACTCAGTCTAGAATCAACAATTGCGTGTTTGCGGGGCCAATGTATCCAGGAAGTACCTTTGTAGGGACCTTTGGGTGTGGAACAAAGGGAATGACGAGAGAGAGTGACTTCCAAGGTACCCGGACCCATCCACTTGGGTCTAGATGTGATCGTCTCATCCTACCGCAACAGCACGTTCTCCATCCTCCCCTCCACACCATCCACACCTCCCACACCCTTTTTCTGTGCTTTTGTATTTATATTCTATTTCCCCCCTCTCTCTTCTCCTTTGTGTTACCAGTCCTTATAGACAATCTAGACAAAAACAATCAATCTCTCACACACACTCTCTCTCTGGTATGTCAAAAGTGCTCGGATTCCTGTCTCAGCCCTTATCTCCCCCCACTCAGCATGCAAAGATAACACACTCTTCCCCTCGGGATGTCCGTGTGTTGTATGTGTGTCATATGGAGATGGTGGCTAACCTTATCAGCATTCTATTTCGCCTTCCATTCCTCCCTGAATATACATACCTCAAAGAGTCCCTCCGTTTCTCTTTTGTATTCCCCAGACTACACCGGCCCGGTTCATTCCCGGATCTATCAAAGATAATCCCTCAGTCTGTGCTCCCTAGGGGCTCTTCGTGCTCCACACTTGATACGTGCTCGGTGCAAGGTCACGATAAGAGACATTTCCAACGCCGAAGCTTCACCGCCATGACTCAAACATCTCCTTCCCACCGTCGCACTCCCTCTACTCCTTATACCTCCAAGTCCAAGTCCTCTCGTCCCGTCTTACATCGTCGAGGAACCTCCGGTGCAACCGTCACTATCTCAAAATTGGGCTCAGGAAAGGATCGGGGAGTGAAGTCATCCCAAGACGACTTTGATATGGCCAGTTTCTTGAACTTTTGGTATGTGATCCAGCCCACTTCTCTCTTATCTATCAATTGCTGCATGGAATCCGTTCACATGCCTGCTGCCGTCACCTGTGTTTCCCTCACCGGTCTTTTGTATCAACATAAAAGCTAACCCAATTTCCTAGTGCCATGTGCGAAAACCAAATCACAACCCCCAACAACTCTATCCTATATTGTAGCGAAAGGTGCGTGTGGCAAAAATGTGTCTATATTTAGGATCCCAGTTCCCGCCCAGTTCCCAATGCCCAGTTCTTTGTTTATTTTTGGGACCTGCATATTCTATCGAACTATAAACTAATCCGTCTCCGCAGCTGCCGTCGCAAAGACTCCTGCAAACCACTCTCAGCATCTCTCCCTTCTATGTCCACAATGTCCACAACACCCCCAGCATCTCCCCCTCTCTCTCCACGCACCATCGTGGCGCCCATGACTCCTACTCGTGTTCCCTTCCACGGGAGTACCGGCCACACCCACGATGCCAAGTCAGATCTTGACCCCACCGAGTGGAAGCCCGTCTTACTGCGTAGCAGCTCGTCTCTCGCATCTTCCGATGCCTGGAACTACCTCTCCCAGTTCCACGGCGAGCCAATGCGACCCACCGTCCACCGCAGCTCTTCCAGCCTGCCCGCCCTGGCCGGCGGCAATGCCAGCAGCCACAGCCGCGTGCCCTCGCTGACCAACACGCCCTCCATGGCCTCGTCCTTCAGCAGCACCGCCTCTGACTACCTGGGCAGCCTGCACGAGTCTCGCCCCCTGCCTCCGCGCCACAACCCGTACTTCGCGGGAGCTAGCCTGAGCAAGGGCGTGGAGCTCGTGGTGCCCCACATCGCTGTCAGCGACGATCTGGATCCCGTTGGCTTCTCGGACAGTGGCTCCATCTTCCCGGCTAGTAGTGCTGTCTGGGAGGATAGCTGTGATAAGCGCTCCAAGCCCATCACCATGGCTCACGGACTCGGCGGCCGGCCCGCCGGGGCTTATGTGAAGAACTAAATTCAAACAAAGAAGAGAGATTCCCATCAGATGGGAACCACCTTTTATTGCCTTTGAATTTTGTTCTCTTCATCTTACACTTCTTCTATTCTTGGACCCCTTTCAATTCTTTTGGATTTTTTTTCATGACCCCCAGCGAGCTGCGATTTACAGCGAGGAAAACGATATGACGGATTTGGCCCCTATTTTTTTTTATTCCCTACCTTTCGGAGAGCGCCTATAGATTTTCTTAATGCGATATATGTGCCATCTAGACCGAATGAACTTCGAATCTCTTAATTGTCTCCAATCTTCTATTTCATTTTTAGACGCTCTCTCTACTCTTGCTCTCCACCTTCCAAGACCTGTATCAAATCAATTGTGTCTAGCGTTTCCTCTTGCAGGAGAAGGCAAAATAATAATAACAAACCTTGGAACTTCTGACATCATTATGAGCTGCCTTAAACAGTGGGAAGACATGAAAAAGCCATATTGCAGGTTCTATAACCACAGTACTTCCGATCGAGCGTAAGCAACCCGTTGACATGTCAATACAAAGTCGTCAGTGGGTAGCAGTAGTTGTTCCAAATATCAGGCTCTAGAGTGGTTTCTTGGCCGGGTCTCACCCTGCAGTATTAGCAGAGATCTGGTGCTCTAGTATAGTCAACTTGCTTCTCATGGGTCTTGATGTCACGGAAGCTTACGTCGGCCATGTCCGAACCGATTCTTCCTTGTCGGTGCATATGGATATCAGCCTTCGCATATTGATTCGGCCTCCCCGGGACCATTAGATACCCACGGAATAAATTTAGGGTTTGCATGTTTTCAAATGTAGCGTCTTTCTTGGGATATCTGGATGGTCCTGCCGGCGAAGAGAATACTTTGATCCTGAATAAAGTTTCATTGATGCTATTACATTACCGACCTCGGGAGTAATTGTATCAAATCACTGTCGAGGAGGTGAAAGTGACGTTGTAACTCAATATCCAATACATAATTCCAAAAACAGGAAGATCAGGTCAACGGCAGACAAAAGTCTTCGGCTCCAGGTTAGGGCAAGAAAGCCTCATTTAGTCTAGCTACTTCTGAAAGAAAACTAATATGAGTTCAGATCCCCTTGAATGTAGAAAATCAGAAATCGCCAGCGGTAAAGCAGCAACTGTAGCAGTTCTTAGAAGATTTGTATACAGGCAAAGTCTGGACACCCATTAGCGAAGCTCAACAAGACAATTGGCTCAAAGGTTAGAACTCACCGGAGGCTGGCACTGGATATCATCCGCGGTAGCCAGGCACTGGCCGAAACAGAACGCGTTTCCCTCGTCGTTCCCATGATGCGGCTCGTTGGCGAGCGCAGGGGCAATATTGTCACCAGGACGAAGGGGGTTAACCGGTGAAACGTCGCCCGACAGCGAGTTTGGGTCCATAAAGTCACGTCCATGGACATTGTTTACTGGAAGTGGATTCTCCTGAGGCTGGATTGGCTCAGAGGCGGGAGCATCGCCGAGCATCTCTGGGGCCCGGAAGATCGGGGAATTGAAAACTGCAGACGGGGACGGGCGGATATTGAATGTGGTGTGAATGGCAAACGTTTGTAGAGAGGCATGGGCCTGAGCAGGTGTTGGTGTTGGGGCTTGGACGCTGTGGATGGCGTTTCCACCAGAGCCGTCGGAGTTACCATTGATGTCGCTATCGTAGTTTGATTGAGGATCATTGGTTTGACCCTGGCTCTGGGCCTGCTCGACCTGTGCCAGATAGGTGTCCAATTGTGCCATGTTGGGGATGAACTGTGGGCGAGCATGCGCCGAGGCAAGTGTAGCACCGAGGAGGACAGTGAGAAGACGCATTGTGGATTGATATTCAGCAGCAAGTACTCCGTTGTGAAAGTGTCGTTTGGGTCGTTCGAGGGGAAGTTCACTCAGGAATAGAGCGGCTTATTAGTTACTTCGCGCGTCTGACATTCTCTGCCCTTAAGCTGCTTGTGCAAGGGATTGTGTTTAGGGTTGCCCGCGCTGCATTCCTGGGCGCGCGCGTGGAATGCGTGGGGATTGCCATCACTCCCGTGAGAGAGTAATAGACTTACGATGTAGTAGATTGGCCTGGTTCAGCTGTCAATATCGACACTCCAACTCTTCCAAGTTCAAAATGTGATGCTGGGCTGCGTCAAGGGTCAACCCATGAAGTATGAGATTAAGGTTCGAGCTCCACACGACAATTTTTCACAGCAGACAAAATGTGACTTTTGATTTTATATCTATGAAGCCGAAGTATTCGTTAAAATTGGAGCAGACCAAGCATATGTACTCGTTGCAGAGTTATATCAGTGTATTGCAGACAAAACCTTGGAATTTGGCAATCTACGCAGTTGAACCCGTGGACACGATGTTTGGACCTGAGCTCAATGTTAGTCTGAAGCCCAACGCTTGGCCCGTAAAGAAAACCAGAACATTGAAAGCCATGGTGGTGAATAAAGAGATTGCCTGCAGTTTCCAGAGTTATGTCGGTGAGTTATGACCAGTTAATGACTCGCTCTTATATGCGCACAAGGTTTGGGAGCTCCGTACGCCGTAATCATATCAACATTCGGAAATGGCTGCCGTAAGATATGAGTGGCTGTATCGCTTCGGATTTTCTGGGATGTATGCGTGGAAACAACGCGATCGGTTCCGAATTAAGGTGTAATAGTAACCAGCCCAAACTACGACCTCATTCTAGGTGCTCATTAGAACGGAGACCGGCTCTTGTCGCTTTTTCAAGGGGTTGACGGGCCACTGCTTGGGTCAGTCAAAGGGTTGTTCGGGCCACCATGAGCTTGATAGTTCAGTCTTGGATGGGATTTGGCGCGGGTCTAGGCTAGAACTCCTTTGCGGACCAAGCCCCAAGATCTGGTTCATGTGATCACTGTCCGAGTACCCCATCGAAATTGAAAACAGGTCTTACGCTGGCGCGGTTATTTGGTGGATCCCCCAATAACCTCGCCAGGAACTATTTTCCCTGAACGGTGGACCCAATCGGCGGCACGGGGTGAAGGCCAGGACTTCCCTTTCACCTTTGCTGAATGAGATTACGAACCTTTCAATGTGACCACTCCTTGAAACTCGTACGAGTTCGTTTGAGGAAGTTTTGAGGGTGCTATTGGGATTCGGCCCTTTGGCTATAGACCTCGTTGAGAATCCTGAGGAGCCAGGGGCCATCACCGAAGAGACGAAGGGGTCGGGTCCAGCGAAAGTCTGTTTGACGAGAAGACTGGTCTTGCAGGCTTGCAGTGCATCCCATCTTGGTCTTTTGGTCCTATTGCGATACCTTACCATCGATTTCAAGGGATATTGATGATGGAGGAAGATCAACAAATGGCACTGACTAGTCATGTCAAGAAGACCACACCGAAGCACGCAACCCCCCAACGGTGGTTGGAGAATTGACTAGGAGCAGACCGAGCCAACCGATCCCTTGCAGCAATCGACAGCAGCGAGATTCAATACCAAACGCCGAAACAACACGATGACAGTCGTTTGATCGGACACGCCTACGACGAGTGGTGAAAAGGTCGAAATCGCCACCCCCACGGTCACTTACAGCGACAATTCCGCATCTGCGAATGAACGAGAACATCCACAGTAAACTGCTTCGGACCATGCCTGTGTTCCCACCTCAGCATATCTCTCACTGGCCCAAGGCTCCAACATCCTAGGGGGTGGGCCCTGGGATGGATTGCTTGAAGGGGAGATCTGACATCAAGCATGAGCCTCCAGCGATTGCAAAGCCGATACATGCTTCTCAGCTGATACCACCGTCGCTCTGAGCTTTCGACACACCAACGATGCGTACCGGCGAAATCCGATGACACCCGACGAACAGCTTTGACCAGGGTGGCGACAGTGCTGATGATTCGATGGATGTTGCAAGATTCCAAGGCCATATCAGTCAATAAGTGTGGTGAATAGATGCCGATGATGGGTCGTGTATCATGACCTAATTCGAGTCGCCAGTTTGAACGTTCACTCTCGTGTGACTTGGACCCCGACCCCGGGATAAGGTCTGATATCAGCATAAAGTCTGACTCTTGAGGCACATACTCTGGAAAGACTGCATAGCTATGGTCTTTCATCAAACCACGATTCTGTGTTAGCAGCTGGCGGTTCTGAATCAGTCGGGGAAAGGGTTCTAGGACGATGATTGGCTTGCAAACATGGCCGTGGTTTATCGACAGGACCGAGTGTAAGATCGGTACCATGCTGAAGAGGGTACAGCTTGGTGGTCGTCATTTTCCTCCATACCTCTTCGGTTTCATGCCACCACATATTTTTGCCACCCTTGCGACCGAGTGAGGTCGCCTCCATGAGCCAAGGACATCAAGCGTACATTCGAACTCGAGATTGTCCCGGAACGCACATGGAAGACTCTCAGGCTTACTATATGCCTAGCTCACTGCGGCTCTCTTGCGAGATTATGTGTCCTTGGGTTGTGTATCATGTCCTGCAAAAGAGTGTATGGGGACTTGACCATCGGCCCAAATACTGAAGCCCACCGACACACCATGCTTGGTGTACTCACCTCAGAACATCGAAATGATTGTGATGTTCCATTTACTTCTTGTTTCAAGTATTGCCGCGGGTGTCCATCAAGTCCCGAAGATCGCATTCTTCGAACTCGGGTTGCAAAGGCAAGAGTGAGCCTACCCTATTAACCCCAAAGCCAAATGGGGTATCTTCGTACCACTGATTGTGTGGTTACGCTCAAAAGACGTTCATCGGCTCGTTTGTGTTGAAAAATCGGTGCCTGACTCGAAGGGCCACGGATGTCGTTGGTGGCGCGCAAGTTTTCGTAATGAGCGATCACGCGCCAGCCGCTACAGTGGTTCACCTCTTGTTTTGGGATTCTCCGAAATGGCGTGGAGACAATCGAATCACACGAAGGCAGGTGACGTGGTCGGCGAAGAGGTGATCAGACGATGAAATCGCAATTGGAACACGAGGGTGTGGTTGTCGACAACCGGGCAAGGAAGCTGTATTCTGGTTGAGATGGATGCCCCGAAAGCCCACCCCTGAGGGCCAGCATTTACCCGAGGTAGGTCAAATGAAAATCGACATGGGCCCAAAGTGTGTTGAGATCGAAGAGGTGATGTCCGGAAGATTGGTACGAGGGATGGGCGAGCAAAGGGGCCGGATCACTCTCGGTATTTGAAAGTGTGCGACGGGGCTTCTGTATGGAACAAACTGTTCTATGAGCATCTCACAATTTGGCTTCGTCTGGCAGTCTCCATCAAGTCTGTTCAAACACGGCCAAACGAACTCATGACCCAGGGAAGGCAGGATGAACTTACGAAAGGTTGACCACCCACAACCGTCTCCAAGCGCGAATTGCATCTACCAACTTATCAAATCAGAGAACACAGAGGCCAAAGATGCAGCTCCAGCTCCAGCTGCAGCGCATCCAAGTATCCCGAGCCTCCTTGATCAATTCCTGGATTCGGGGGCTCAGGTCATCGCAATCGTCGGAGGCGGAAGGCTCGCGCGTTGGGTCTCAGACTCGCAGTGAGAGACCTATAGGTATGACAGTCGTGAATACCGAACCCAAGCGACACTAATTGTGGGATGAGAAGCATTGTGGAGAGAACAAGGCATGAGGAGAGGTATGGTTCGGGTAAGAGAGGTTGGGTTTCCAAATTGGGATCTGATCACTATCCTCTTCCACGCACATTATTCAACGTGTCGCTTAACAGAACGACGAACTTTCAGGCCCACGAAGAATTTCTAAACGAAAACCGGGATTAGCTTCACGTTGAGCAACTGACAGATTTAGACCTTTCCGACCATAGCCTCCACTCATTGGCTGGCACTTTTCTCCGCTGCGGGTTCGAGGCGAGAGATATTGCTAAACTCGATTCGATTCAACATTTTGCTAATTGTCTTCATTGGACCTTTTACACCTATTTCCGACCTAATGATGGCTGATATGACGGAAAAAGCATCCGAGTTGGTGATGTGACGTGCCTTAGGTATCTAGTCTCTTTAGCTTCCATCGTGGAAATGTTCCACTTTCTCCTTCGATCTTCGATCTTCTCTCTTCCCTTTATCCTTCTTGGCTACATCATAGATATCCCCATATGCTGGTACCTTTCGGTTCACTCGGTGTGGTGTTGATTTGATATCTCATAGTAAGGCCGACCGCTTTAACCTCCCCCCTCTCCACACCCTTCTTCCGTACCTTGTACCTGTGCTTCTTCATGACTTCGCGGCCTGATACACAAAACTTGACTGTGTGATTCTCTGCTTGCTGATCTTTCATTGCTCCTCTCGATCCCAGGCTAAATTGCTACTCGCAACAAGCCCTGGAACTGCCGAACTTCCAAGTCCATACAACGTAGGAACACGCAACACGACTTCCCAACAACATGCCAGACAACACTGCATCCGACGGCCATGCGCTACCCAACGGAGAGCATCAGACCACATCCGCAACGACTGTAGGGAGGTAAGCCAGAAGCCCTATGGCATTCTGTTCGCTCTTCTCATGCCCTTGATTGCTCTCTTCGCTGCGAGTTTCCGTCTCTTCCTGTTCTTCTTCCACTTGCTCCTCGTATACCTTTTAACCCCACCACCTACCTCTCTTCTTGCAAACCCCTTCCTCATCTTCACCGCCAATACCCATACCAGCAATGTAACATCATTGACAACTGAGCCCATACAGCCCCACCAAGGATCAGCCCCGCGCCAGCGACTCTCGCCGACAGCCTGTTCAACCGGGACGGGACCTGAACTATTACCGTACTTTCCTAGAGGATCTGGTCGCCGTCATGCGCGACGGTGATGCCGACGCCGTCTCTCGAATCGTGACTCTCATCCGCTCTGGTGCATCGAACGAAGAGATCTACCACGCCATTCAACAACTCCAAGCCGAATGACCGATTGTGTGTGGAGCATCGGTCTCACGTTACCGCTCTCCGATTTTGGGTGTTCCATCTTCAGCCAGGGTTGCCACGCTGCGGCGGTTGGTTGTGAGGGTTTGTCGGCGGTCGTTTTCGTTGCGAAGCTCAATGTTCTTGAATGCTATGTTGATCTTCACATGGATAGCTGGAAATTTTTTAATTCTCTTGGCATTTTTGCTTCTTGCTTCACTCTTGACGATGCCCTTTGGTTTATTTCCCCCAAAGTTTGGTGGGCGTGTGACAGCCATCAAAAATGAGAAGGAAAAAGCCAAGTGGCGGCCAACCAATTGTACAAGATCGTCAAACAAAGTCATATTTGCCTTCATCTCAAAGAAGGTGATGGCGCTTGTTTTGCCGGAATTCTATATCCGGTGAATCCGCGGTAACTTTACACCAGTACTGTCAAAGATACACATGTATCCATGAATTAGCACTGAACGGAATTAGCCATTGTCTTTTCTTCGTCAAATACGAAGGGAAACAGCGGGCAGACTGGAGCACCGGAAGCACTGCTCACTGGCGACCAAGGCTTGGAGAACCTCGCCGTCGGCAAAGAGTTCAACATCACTCTGTGTCGGAAATCCATATACCCAGACGGCGGTAATGTGTCACTGCTCGCATGGGTGGACCCAAATGATGCACGCCCGCGGAGAAGTGCAAAGACACGCTAAACTGTCCAATCTGTACCTAAAGGTGGCAGACAAATCAGCAAAGGGGTGGACCGGTGGAAAAAGAATACAGACTTTATGATCGGCGCAAGAGGTGCAACACGGGTGACAGAAATTGGGTCACCTCTCACGTCCTTTGCCTTGGTATCTCAGGAAAAATCAACCGTCGAATCATCTTGAGCAGCCAGGGAGGAAATCGCCATTGTGCCTCTTTTTTTGACGCAAAGACATACAAGATCAAGACGACGCATGTCCTTCCTGTTCAGTGTTCCAAGTCTTTAGGGTAAGGTATTCTCAAAGGGGTCAAGCGGAATGAAAGCCTGTGGGCTCACGGATTCTATCTCCGTGCGGTGTCCAGCAATAGAGGACCAGGGAACGGTGGATCACCCTGCAGAGCTGCCCTCCTATATTGCATTTTCTTTCAGTAGACTCAATTCTCTGTGTTGTGCTCAAGCTGTCAAGTAGACTTGACTGTGCTTCATTTCTTCATTTGGAAGAACAGAGCTTTGTCCGGGATGGCTTGTGTACTTGTCACAATGAGACGGAGCAAAAGCATCCCTGCACAATCAACACATCACGCCCTACTCACTTCACCTTGATCATGACGAGCACCCTGACCGTTCCTCCAACCACGCCCTGTTCTCCCGCTAGATTAGACGCCCATCTCTCATCCGTACACCGTGAGATGGGTTAGGATGGGGACAAAAGGGTTCGCGTGCCCGATCGATGACCCGAACGACACATCTCTTGCTTCACCGTTAACAAGACCGGCACTATCACAATGAGAAGGGTTTCACAGGACTCCGCTTTGATGGGTTGGATTCGGGTTCTCATTCCAATGAGATGGATCTCAGAGATTTGAGAGGATGTGGACGAAACCGTGTGACACCGTCTCGTCCTTGGCTGGCCGTAGTAACGGCAAGCCTGCTACTGCGAACACAGCTTGGCCACCTTTTGCCAATCTTTCCATCATCGTGGACTGACAAGGTGAATAAATAAAAGAAAACTGATAAGGTGGAGGAAAGGTCACCCCGAGGAAAGAGCAGACACCACACCGTCTTCCCGTGACCGGCGCGCAGACTACGACAGCACACACCTGGACACTCACCTAAAATCTCCAGAGAAATCAACCTCTTTCAACAGACAAACCCCCGATACCCCCCTTTCCACATATTCGCAGCAATCGATTCAGAACTTTCCACAATCAGAGCTCGGGCCAAACCCGACGTGTTATGAGACTCGGTTCGGCCAAAGGAACAGAACGCCTCTTCCAGCACTTGGATATCCCCTTGATTCTGTGCCCGCAGGATGAGCAGGGGAGAAGCACAACTACAGATGTTGGTTGTAGCACAGATGTGTTGAAAAACCAGCTACTCGAATGTGCATGCTTCTGTGGTCGGTACTACAATCCCAGGCACCAGGGTGTCGGGCTGGGCTGCAACGGTTTTGGGACTGGATTTGGTGCGGATGATCATTTTCTCTTTGGATTATCACGCGTTGCAGTAAAAGCGAGAATGGCTTGTCATGGCATATGGCGTGCGAGTAGTCTCTTGCGTATGGGGTTGGTTTCTTTTCAGCTGCCCGTAGCATTGCATAAACTATCCAGATACGAGTATTGGAATAATTCCTCACTTCGTTCATTTGAGAATTACGGCAGCTACCCAGGTATTGAATTAACCGTCTTTGTCTTCTTCATCGCCTTTGCAATGGGTCCACGGGTGGGTGTTCCAGGATTCTTGCTCGGTGTGTGCACCGACGGTTCTGGATATCGAGTTTCAATTACTTCAAAGGTTTGTATGGCTACAAATTTTGTATACATATGCTTTCTTTGCCTGTTCCTCCCCACCTGGGTAGCTAATACCAAAGAAATCCTTGGTTGACTAGTGTTACAACCACCGATTGGAAAGAGAGTAAAAGAATCACATTGGAATGATATTTGAGACACCAATTTTCCTTCATTGCAGCATTTCTCATCATGCTACATTACCCAACCTATCGTGATCATGCTATATTTTTGGTTCGCTATGTTTAAGGAGTGCAACGGCCAGTGTAACGAGGGTACAGGGAGCAGTCACGGACGGTGTAGCGAGCACACAACCAGGCGAGGAAACGCTCGAGACCGAGCCCGTAACCACCGTGGGGAGAGGTACCGTACCTATTTGCATGTGAGTAAATGGTCATCAATTGGACGAAAAGGGAATGAAACTTACTTGCGCTGGTCGGTGTACCAGTAGTAGGGAGAAGGATCCATGCCCTCGTGCTTGTAGGCGCTCATCAACTCATCCCAGTCGTCCATTCTCATACTACCACCGACGATCTCACCGACACCGGGCATGAGCACATCGACACTCTCGGTGACACGGCGGTCCTCGGGAGCCTTCTTCATGTAGAAGGCCTTGATATCAGCGGGGAAGTGGGTCAGGAAGATGGGCTCGTTGATGATATCGGTCATGCGGCGCTCAGCAGCCTCGGCGATGTCGTCACCGAACTGGTGAGGCTGGCCCTCCTCGTTGGGGATTTCATGCTCGATCAACCACTGGATAGCATCGTCGTACTTCATGCGGCGGAAGGGGCGCGAGGGCTTCTTAAAGTCGGGGTTGAGCTGCTTAATGTAGCCAGCGATCTCGGGCTCGGCGAGAATCGAATCAATGACGCTGCAGATCATCTCCTCGAGGTGGTCAAGCAGATCGGTGAAGGTGATGAAGTCCAACTCGGCTTCGATGTGAGTGTACTCGGACAAGTGGCGACGGGTCAACGACTTCTCCGCGCGGAACGATGGGCACACACAGTACACATCACCCAGCGAAGGGAGACATGTCTCCAAGTACAGCTGAGAAGACTGTGTCAGGTAGGCATTCTCGCCGTAGTAGTCAAATCCGAAGAGAGTGCTGCCACCCTCGACCTGGGTCTGCACCATGGCGGGAGGAGTGACCTCCAGCATGCGGTGCTTCTCGAAAGCCTTGCGGAAGGCGCGCAGAGTAGCGGAGCGCACCTTCATGACGGAGGAGGAGGTCTCACCGCGCAGGACGAGATGACGGTTGTCGTACAGAGTCTGCGGGTCGGCGTCCGGCGCCACACGGGTGGTGATAGCCTCCTTGTCTCCAGCGGCGCGGCCGATGATCTCGAAGAAGTCTGCGTGCAGCTCGCGGTCGTTGGGGGCATGCTGCTTAGGGGGCACGGCGCGCATCTCACCGTGAATGGACATGGAGGTCTCAAGGGTGAGGGTCATGATATCGTAAGTCTTGACCATGTCACCGGTCAGGATACACTGAAGGTATCCGTAACCGTCGGTGAGGGTGATGAACACGACATCCTTCTGTGCGCGCGCACGGTGGACACGGCCCAGAACGCGCACACGGGTGCCCTTTTCAGACTCGGGGGTACCCAGCTTGACGACGGCCGGGTCGATGACGTCTAGACGAATGCGCACCGGCTTTTCGAGCGAGGTGTCCTCCTTGATGACGATCTTCTTGGCCTCCTCAAGAACCTTCTGGCGCTTGTCGGCCTCGGCCTTCTCGCGGATAGCCAGCTCATGTTCCTTAGCGGCCTTCTTCTTGCGCTGCTCCCAGAGGTTGTTGGCCTTCTTCATGGCCGACTTGGTGGCAGGCTTCCACTCCAGCTTAGCTGCGGGGTCGACATCCTCGCCGGCGGCGTCGGTCTGGGACTTGCGCGTGAGGTACTCGATGCCTTCAGTGGTGGGGGGGTGTTCGAGGTAGGCGTGGACGAGAGTCTTGTAGGGGGCGGTCTCGGAGCCGTTGGCGGACTCGTCCTTGCCGACGTCCTCGTCGATGTAAATTTTGGTAGCCATTGTGTTTTGCAACTCAGTGAACGGGGGAGATCTGTGGAAGGAAGATAATTAATATGGGCTCCGCAGTGAGTCATACTCCAGGAATGGACATGATGGAAACAAAGATTAGAATGCAGGGTCTCACTCACCCAATGTACCAGAGAAGCGAGCTCTTATCTCGTCCCAATTGCAAGTTGTTCAACGCAAGGATGAATCGCACATTGAGGTGGAGGGGTAAATTTCCGATAGATGCGGTTTTCCCCACGGGAGCCTCAGGCAGCAATCTCGAAGCAGTTTGCAGTTGTTTCGTATACTCTGGATGACTGGGATGCTTTCGCTGCTACTGAAGTGAGCCAGATGTTTAAAAAAAAAAGAGGTGTGGTTTTGATTTGATTATCTTCACTCGTTGCCTTTTGTCTGATTTTTGGAGAGAATCAATTAGGATACTGTGTTCGCGAATATATAGGTTTCGGCAGATATCTATGAACTACGTGCTGTATATGCTCCGTACCCCGTCTGAAGATGTTCTTCGTAGTCATCCAGGGATTTTAGTGTCGGGCTAATCATCCCCAAAATTGAATCGCTGTCTCAAATACCCCCGGGACCCCGGTACGAACGCTTCCATATACGAGGTTACCTTGGACTGCTCTGTACGAAGTAGGTACAAAGTACAAGCTGGAATTATACGAGACAGGGGACCGAGGCGAAGAAATTCAAGTTCCAAGCCATCATGAATCCTACTAGCGCAGCTGCACTCCATTTTCTGCAGTATGGAGTGCATTGTAGTTGTCGATATGCCAGGGGGTCTACCCCAATGGGCCTGATCCAGTTCTCCAGGAGCCACGGAACAGTCCAAGACCACCGAGTTTAAATCTGAGGACTTCATACCTGGATGTAAATGCTATACGGAGTAAACAATTGACACTTGACAATTGTTCACTCTCACTAAGTGAAGCACAATACTCCGTAGAGTAGGTCCAAGTAGAAATAGGAGTTATACTTTATTCAGATATCGGGAAAATCGGGGCCCCCTTAACCCACTTCGATATTCTGCCCCTTTTATGTTTTTCTCACCTTACCTGGATTCACTTCCTTGCCTGTCCTTTTCTTTTGGGCTCTTGGGGTTCCTCTTTTTCTTTGGAAATTATTGGCTTCTTGTAAATCCTCCCCTAACCCCCAAATCCAATCTTATTTTGCCCCCCCTTTTTTTTGCGTCTTGTCCCCTTTTAGTTACCCACTTAGCCTCATTCAGCTAATGACTGTTTGTCCCCAGTCTGGAATCTTTCTCTTCTCTTTTTGCCTCCGATGCTGCATGGCCCTGAGTCCAACATACATATGGGCATTCTCTAAGGCCAGGTTAGTCTCATTCCCCTGCTCCCTACACATTCCAATTGACTGAGCTTTTTTAGACACGTCTCCATTTGAGAGCTTCTGCTTCTACTTCTTTTCTTGTCTCTTTGATTTCCGAAGATCTCCTGAATGGTGATCTGATAATCCCTGTCCCTTTTTTTTACTTTTTTCCAAGAGCCTCGTCTGGTTAGGGTCTGTCTTCCCCCCAAACTCGACTAGGTCCTCTTTCAGGGTCAAGTAGACTTCCCTCGCCATGCAAACCTCGGATGTGTCGAACATCCCGAATAATTCGCGTTTAATCCACCCCAAATACGCGTTGAACGGTGACACGGGGTTCTCCCACGGGGCTTACAATAACAATCACCCCAACTCAGTCCAAGGATTCTCGGATCGAAACGCCCGTCGCGCCAATATTCCCAATATCAACACCGCCGCCGGCCAACACTCCGACATGGCGTCCGGCTTCGATATGAACTATACCCCCCTGCTTCCCTCCCAGCTGCTGGTTGGCAGTCCTTTCCAGCCCGGAACTCCCTCGGCCTTTGCGTCCCCTCAGTTTCAGAGCTTTGGTGGCTTCCCGCAGGGTAATACCAATGGACATGTCCAGAACAACCAGAACCATATGCACAGCCCAACCCAGGGACTACAGAACCACGGACTGTATGGAATGATGTCGCCTGACGGCATGGGACCCTCGCAGATGATGGGCGCGCCTCAGTCGCCGATCAACGGTTTAGGGGGCATGGGCAATGCGGCTCTGGGCAGCCCCCAGGCCTCGGTGGCCCCCGGCATGCTCTCAGGAACCAGTCGCACCGTGTACCTCGGAAATATCCCGGCGGAAACTTCCGCCGAGGAGATTCTGAACCACGTACGTAGCGGTCAGATCGAGTCGGTGCGCCTGCTGCCCGATAAGAACTGCGCTTTCATCTCGTTTTTGGATAGTAGCTCCGCCACTCACTTCCACTCCGATGCCATCTTGAAGAAGCTGGCAATCAAGGGAAATGATATCAAGGTAGGATGGGGCAAGCCTTCTCAGGTCCCAACATCCGTTGCCCTGGCGGTCCAGCAGTCTGGCGCGTCGCGGAATGTTTACCTCGGAAATTTGGCCGAGGAGACGTCCGAGGACGACCTTCGCGAGGAGTTAGGCAAGTTTGGGTCCATCGATACCGTGAAGATTGTCAAGGAGAAGGCGATTGGATTCGTCCATTTCCTGTCGATCAGTAATGCCATGAAGGCTGTCACCCAGCTTCCTCAGGAGCCCCAATGGCAGGCTCCAAAGCGTGTCTTCTACGGGAAGGATCGTTGTGCCTATGTCTCCAAGACTCAGCAGCAAAACGCTGCTCAGTTCCTGGGAATCGCACCGGGGTATGCTCACGTGCTCAACACGGCTGATCGTGACCTGATCTCCAACGCGCTTGCCCAGCAGTCTGTTGCTGCGGCTGCCGTGGCCACAACCGCGGGTGGTGTCAACAACCTTGGTAACCGCACCATCTATCTTGGAAACATTCACCCCGAGACCACCATTGAAGAGATCTGCAATGTTGTTCGCGGGGGCTTGCTCCACCACATTCGATACATCCCCGATAAGCACATTTGCTTCGTCACTTTCATTGATCCTACCTCGGCTGCGTCTTTCTACGCGCTGAGCAACTTGCAGGGTCTGATGATCCACAATCGACGACTCAAGATTGGATGGGGCAAGCACTCTGGCCCTCTGCCACCCGCCATTGCCTTGGCGGTCAGCGGTGGTGCGTCGCGTAATGTTTACATTGGCAACTTGGACGAGGCCTGGACGGAGGAACGCTTGCGCCAGGACTTCTCCGAGTATGGCGAGATCGAGCTAGTCAACACATTGCGCGAGAAGAGCTGCGCTTTTGTCAACTTCACCAACATTGCCAATGCTATTAAGGCAATTGAAGGTATGCGCAACCGTGAGGATTATCGTCGCTTCAAGATCAACTTCGGCAAGGACCGCTGCGGAAACCCACCGCGCCAGGCCGGAAACAACCAGCAGAACGGTCAACAGAACCGCAACGGATCAGGGATGGAAGGCCACCAGTCTCCGTCCCCTGTACTGAACGGCTTCCAGCCAAACCTCAACCACAACGGCTCCCAGCCCAGCCCAACTCGCCCGGCACTTTCCCCAGCCCCTGGATCTACTGGCTCTCAAAACGGTCAGCAGCACCGCCACCCGCTGCAGACCGTGTCATCTCCATCCGGTGTGCTGAATGTTGGCTCCAGCAACCCGCTCACGATGTACCTGAACCAGATGTCTCACCAGGGTCAGGATCAAGAGAACCACCTCAGTGATCCCATGCTCGCAAGCCTGCAGGCACAGCAAGCTCAACAGCAGCAGCAGCAGCTTTACAACGGCGCCGGCAATGGCGATCTCTCGAACGGAAGCATGGATCCCCCCATGCACCCGCATAAGCCCACAAACAACAGCTACCTGAGCGTGGCCAATGGACATGGCCATGCGCACCACTCAAGCACTAGCAGCCTCAGCGTTCCTCGTGCCTCGCACTCGCGCGCTGTCAGCCTGCCCTCGTTCTCCCAGGAGCCATTTGGCCCGGTCTCCGGTGCACCTAGCCACCCGCGTGCTGGTGGTGCCCACCAACCGCAGCAGAGCTTTTCCAGCTTCTCCGCTCTGGGTGGTTTGAACCACTCCGGATTCGGTCTGGCTATCCAAAACGAAAACTCGCTGCCTGGGTGGGCTGAAGAGGAAATCGGAGCCAAATAATGCATGCTCCGGTGAACTCATCTCGACTCATTCTCTGCGAAACTAATACCTTTTCGTTTCTCTTCTCTTTTTTTATATCACATATAGTCCCTTCTTGATTGTCATGTCTTTTCCCACCCCCATCTTTTTGATTTCGATTCGTTTCTTGTATTGGTCATAATCTCCTTTATACTTTCATTCCTTCTGACTCTGCCATTTACTCGAATATTTCTCTCCTTCTTTCATGCCTGTTTTGGATTTTCACACACCCTTTGTCCGGACATATCCCGTTCGCCGATGACATTATTCCCCTATTAATCCTTTTCATGCCACCTTCTCCTTCTTTTACCACGTTGTATTGCTAGCTGGCTATGAGTCTCTTCCCTTTTATCCTTTTATTTCTGATTTATTTTGATCTAGGGGCCGTGGGCACACGGCTTGCTTCGCTGAATGATGCCACGGAGAGGATGAGTTGGATGAGTTGTGGCGATCCATGTCGCCTCCATCATATACCATATACTCGGGCATTGGTTGCCCTTCTTTCTTTTGGCCTTTTGGTTAATGCTTTTTCCATACGCCGTCGGGCTGGTTGCATGGATGGTGTGGCCCAGTTAAATACCCCGCCCTCTTGTCTGGTAATACAGATTACAGAGATGGTCGGGGTTGCATATGTGTAATTATTGGAAAGGTCCTGGGGAAAGAATGAAATGAGTCGATGAGAATAATCTATCTTATGTATGAACAAGCCAGTCGGTTATTTCTGAAGTATATTAAACATGCCCTGCCACCGGGGCAGTAGAATCTATCGAATGTCTGTATCAATAAGCTACACTGCCTACCCTATCGTTCTCGATAACCTCCTGGACTGCCCAGGTGTGCCGAAGAGCTTCCAAGGTTGCCCATAGATCAATCGGCACGTGACTATATATACACCGGCAGTGACCCACATCAAATTGATGCTTCACCATCTTGTCCTCTTCCACCTCCCCACACAACCCGGGACATTACGGAGTTATTCTCACGTCACAAAATGGCGCTCCCACCAGAGCAGATCAACATCAAGCGTCGGCGCGAGGAAGAGCCCGTCGAGACTCTGTGTACGAAATATATCCCCTTATTTCCTCCCCGCGATATAAACCCCTCCGAAAGAGAAAAAAAGCAACATACATTAGACGATTTCCCCTTGACCTAAAATTTAGATGCCTAAGTTATTCAAACACGAGAGCTGACCTATTCCAGTCATTCAATCTGCCGTACATCAAACCAAGCGGCGCTTCACAGACTTCGTCTTCGAGAGAGTCGCATTGAAAGCCAGCCAGATCACAGATGGATCCTCGAGTCCACCGATATCACCCCATCCTGCGGCGCAGCGGTTACTCCGTAGCCCCCGCTCAGTGAGCAGTTTGCATGTAAATCGGCGAGCGCCAGCGCCATTCACAGGCGTGCCTACGGTTCGAGCCACCTCTCCAGGGGCCGAATTCCGCGAAGCGCAGCGCATCGCAACAGCGCGCAAAGAGGCCGAAGAAAAGCGCAAGCATGCGATCTACTCAGGCCCCTCGCCATTCTCCGACCTCCCAGTTCTTCCGGCACCTGGATCTAATGTAGCAGGCTCACCGAGAACGCGCAGCCCCGCACCGAGAGCGACATCACCCAGCCGTGCCCAAGCTCTGCGTCGCTTCCAGATCTCACGTTCGAATCTTGGTTCTCTTGGAGGGACCGGAGGCGGAGTTCAGAAGAAGCGCGCTGGCGGGCCTGCGCCAGGTGTTGCCGTGCTGGTCGAGCAGCTCCAGCGGAACCCCCATTCGCGCAAGGGCTCCATGGTCTCTGATATGATTGCCGAGGGGGAGACTCATTCCAGAGGTCTTTCTGCGTTGTCAAAGGAGCTTGTTGCTGACCCGGTAGCTTCATCGCCTACCAAGCCCCGCAAACGCCCTGTTGTCAACCAGGCCGAGAAAAGATGGCGGGAAAAGCGCAAGGGCTCGATCTCAACCGCCAAGCAGAACCTGTCTGACTCAATGGAGAAGTCTGCGCAGACCCAAGATAGAAACTGGGACGAAGAGTCTGATCGCTTGGCACGCGAGTTTGAGCAGGTCGCGCTTGAGCTGGAGCAGGATCAAGAACAGGATCACGAAATGGATATTAATTCCCAACTCGATGCCAACCCACCGGTACCCCAGCCCCAGCCCGTGTTGAGCTCTGCTCCGAAGACCCCGCTGAAGCACCAGCCACGACTTCCGAAGGAGCCCCGTGTCGCTCCCTCGCCTGCTCCCTCGCCTGTGGCTCCGCAGGCAGTCAAGAGCGAGGAGGCCGTGGAGGAGGATGACGAGGAGGATTATGTCTACGACGTGTATATCCGACGACCTTTATCGGAAAAAGAGATGCTCAAGAATCCCCTGGCCGAGTACGAATCCGAACAACAGCAGAAGATTGTCGCGAAGGGCCAGCCAGGTGTCGGTGTCATTGTCATCACTGCGGAGGATGAGCAGTATTGGGAGGATTTCGTTGAAGACGACGAAGAGGAATGGGATAGTGAAGACGCTGACTCTAACGGTATGTTACTCGTGATTTCTGATCTTCCCATGTTCTCATTGAGTGTGCAATTGGATATGAACTAACACTTTTCAACGCTCTAGCCGAAAACAACCCTGCGAATGATTATCCCGATGAAGAAATCTCTTCTGACGACGATGAGTTCGATTTTGACGATTCTGCGAGTGAGGATGGAGGAGATGGGTACATGTCTCGTTGGCGCGGGCCGGTCGACTCTGACGATGAGTACTGATTTGGACTCGGGATTTTTCGAGGCTAGCGGACAGGCCTGCGTTTTCTGATCTGCTGGTTCTCTCTTTGCATTCGCGCTGGATTTTACTTATACGCCCAGGTGGCCGGATGCCCTGGCGCCTTCATTTATCACAAGCACATAGTATTGGCATTTGTTGTTTTTGTTCAATTACATACATAGTAAGTGTGTGAGCAAATGTTTGAAATAATCAACGTGCACCAATAGATAACTGTCATACTCTGGGGCTGGGTCTATGGATACCTAAGTCCTCGGTGAGTTCCAAGGTTGTTTTGCTCAAATTAGATTGAGCCTAGGCAGATACAAAACACAGGCAGTTTCTGTATATCAGCAAACGCCTATGCCGCCGGGCGTTGTGATGTTTGTTTGAAACACGCACAAACTAAGCTAGCAAGGTTAGTACACACCACCCCTGCAAGGGTATCAATACAGCGTAGTATAAAATAAACCAACATCAAGCAAACAAGTCTATTTGTCTGAAGGATTCCCCACCCAGCCGATCCTTCAATGAGCAAAAAGAGAGCGCGAAACAGGAAACAAACCACACCCATGTACATGCTCGATACACACAAGTGTGGGCAGCAGCAGCCAGTAGCAGAAAAAGCCGCAACCAACAGCGCCAACTCACAGCCATGCCACGACACCGTGTGATTTGCAGTTCCCAGCGCTTCTCCCAAGCCCCTCCAAAAATGGAGACAGGACAGACCCAAGCGAGAGAGAGAGGCCCGCCCAGATCAGGATATTGGCGGAGTACCTCCGTGGACTATATTGACTCGACAAGACAGGCTTGGAAGATTTGACTCTCCGATCCACCCCGAGATCAAGCTGGATAACCGCATGAATCTACATCCTGAGGTCGAAATAGGAAGGACGTAGTATCTGCACCCACGTGGGATTGGAGATGTGCTGCGTAATGCGGGGTAGCAGATGTCATTTTTGGCGGGTAGAGTCGGTTTGGCGTGCCATCAGGTGAGAATGGGATCTTGCATCTCGCAATCAGATATGATGGCTAGAGTCTATTGGGTAGTGGGCAGCGAAGTGATCTCACCACCTGAGTTCTTGGTTTCGGAGCTGCCCCATCCAGCAACATGTCGCGATAGCTGTTTTTTCCAAGGCTCCGAGGGAGGGGGTTTTTTTTTCTGGATTACAGATTGGTCTTGATACATTTGAAACACTGCAGATCGATTTGAAGGCTAAACGAGTTAGTACCACAAGCAAGGCCTCGGGAGACGAAGGCTCGGCATTTTAATACTATTCCGTCAGGAGCCCTACCAAAAGTGCCAAGACAAGGCTGCCAGCTGCAGAAACAACACGGCCGACAACCTAAAAATGTCGAAGGGAATCGGACAGGGTCCGGTGTCCTTGCACGAAATGATTCGCATCAGATGAAGATCACGCTCCGTGTTCTCCGGTTTCACTGCAAGATAACAACCCATAAATACCGAGGATTACGCAATATACACGAGTATCCACCTCGGCTACCCCGAGAGCTAGCTAACTCGTCATCCATGGTTCTGTAATACATAAATGACTCGACTCTCAGTGGGTGTTTCACATTCCCTGCAAGCTCTGAGGCTCTGCGCCAGTACCGTATTTTTCAGTTTGAAATAGATTACAGTACCCAATACTCAGTACCCAGTACGCGCCTGTTTTCCATAGGGTTGTAGTCTGGCCTGCACCTGGTGGCCCCCGAAGCAACGTTCTGACTCGTAAAAAATGCAGGAGTTAATCAGAATGGCGTCACTCCTGCACAGTCAGGGTTGTCCTCTAAGGAGATCAATAAAGAGGATTGTTGCCAAACGTAGTCAAGATGTGCGAGGGACGACAGGACCGTGAATCCACTATTTCTCGTATACTGAATCTTCAACGGGAAGCCTAGTCAAATCTTCAACGCTTGGGGTCACATAAACTCAGATATCTCCATTTTTCAAAGTTGACAGAGTTGAAAGCCGAATCCACAGCAAAGTGATATCAAAGTTTTGCAACTGCCGTTAAACCGATAGACCTGCCAGAGTAGGCGTAGCCGTGAAGGGGAAAAAGCTACCGTGCCCTGAACACCACTCACCACTCACCACTCGTATTCCCCTCGGCTCAAACTTCGGAGAAACTTCGCCTGTGAAGAACTACGTACTTCCAGAACTCCTCCCTACTCATCCTGGACTAGGCATAGTGATCAAATGTCAGACCGAGGCCTATCTACGCGCAGATACGACCTCATCAAAATACTACACACCATCATCTACTGTAACTACAATTACGAGGAGTCGTCTCAAAGCACAATCTAAACCCATCGCCAGCCCTCAGAATACAAACTTCCACAGATTAGCCCATACTAGGAGGTCCGTTCCCGAGGCTAAAGACCCGGGTCTCTGGCTTCGGTGTGATGTCGGCAGCATTAGCCTTTCTCCATTTCGTCAATGCCCCGGGACTGATTGGCGTGGATGGGAAACACACACGAGTCGACTGCCGCATCGGTGTACTCACCGATAGTTGTTGAGGTTGGCATGCGTTGGAGTGTCGACTCCATTTGGGAGTAAGTGCGAGGTGCATGCATCTCATGATCGCTGCGGTCGCTCATGACCAGAAGTCGACGGGCGAGTTTGTCGGTGAATTCATTTCGATTCGCATTCGACCAATCACAAGGACTTCTAACTGTTGGTTTTCAATAATTTTTCCAATTTTTTCTAAAAAAGAAATATTTCGACAAAAAAAAAACACGAAGGATTCCCCGTGTCACATCTACTTCTTTCACCCCAATGCCAAAGCCTTGCAGTGAGATTCTCAAATGATTACAAATTGTAGATGAATACATAGATTATTGTTGCACCGCTTAAACTTCGATCGCTCGTGTAACAATTTCCTTGATCAGGCTAGGGATTGAAATCCACAGTGGAAATTTGATTCTGCAGCGTTCAAAACCTACCGACCCGATCCACATCCTAAATCGTGTACGAGTAATTATGGGCAAAAACTCAAAATAATCAGAAGAAAGTCAGTCAAGCCTGACAATGGTCTTGTTCTCCACTTTTGGAGACTAGCATTTGTGCACATACGGGACCCCGTGCATGATATTTACGCTGCCCTATGAAATCGCACGGCGAGGCGGCTGTGTTTCTCCGGCAGTTAGTGGGCCTTTATTTTGATTAAGGTCCGATGGATACCAAACGTACTGCACAGACCAGTGCGAAGAAGATCTCGTCCCGTGCAGAGTCGAGCTGAAGAGTTGCAGATCCAAAATATTGATCCACGGAATATGAATGTCAAAATGTCTGGGGCCTAGAAGCGACGGTGGTCCCGCTGTATGCCGTGTAATCGTCTAGCACTTTCTCTCCCTGGGGCGCCTACAATAAACGAGGTGCTGTACACACCCGTTAGAAACTCGAAGAGGAAATAGTAATTTATTTATTATTGATCTTTTTAAGGGAAAAACAAAGCTAGCAAGGGTGCAAAGGGGGAAAGATCGCCGAGCGTACGAAAATAAGCACAACATTCGGTTCGGCAACAAACGAATCGTCACCTAGAACCACGTGTTGTTAGTGCTTACCCCTTGCTGAGCCGGTCTGCATGGTCCCCGGGGGTGGCTATGGCAAAGGATCACGATGTGTTCGTCCTGAGAAGTGAGGAATGACCTCTCAGATGGCTCGAAGGGAACCCACACGACTCAGCCAAGAGGGACAGAGTGCGAATGGGAAATACATCGTACGTTGTATCCCGTCAGCCATGTACCCCATTCCCCGAATACGAATTGAAGAAGATCCGCAAACAGGCGCCCAATCGTAGATGGTGGATTAGAGCGCTGTTGGGCCATACGAGCGAAAATCCCAATATTCCCAGATATTATTCGACACACACGAGTCAATATTCACATTGGTCACCTCGTATAATCTCAATATCCATGAAAAAAAGGCTTGGCCAATGCAATGTCGGAGAAACATTGAAAGTCCGCTTGCTTACCTCTGTCACATACACAAGAGTTGCTATCACAGTACTCCGTACTTCGTAAGTACTTCGTAGGTGTCAATTACTGCGATTGTCCTCAAATTTACTAGCGCGTGAACCAAACGCGATGTAATTTACGGTACGGTATACAATGATCTCATACCGCCTGGGTACTATTTGCCCCGGTCTCTTATTCGCCGCTTCGCTTATCATTTCTTTGTGATTTCGAGCGTCGATCGATTCCAGAAGGAATCCGGAGTCTTCGAACAGGTCAATTCTCGCGTCTCTTTTTTAAGTTCTCGCCTGGCTTTCTTTATTGCAAGCATTAGAGGCTAACGTTGTCAGAAACTCAGATCTCCTTCAGACAAAGGTGACAGCATGACCTGCCTCGCCCTAGACTGAATCTGGGAAAAGAACGGGGGCACTAGTAGTCGATGCTGTATATTGAGGCTCCTTGGCGAGGTCCTTTGCTCAATTTTGATTTTGAGATGATGACGGAGTACGGAGTACACTGGGGCCACAACACCGACGTTGTAAGGGGGTCGCACCGTGGTGATTGTATGACGAAACTTCCTGATTGGTCCAACGATTGGGTTACTCCATTTGGTAATTTGTCTCCTTGAGACCAGATGGGCCAACTCCGTACTCCGTACAAGTACTAGCACGGAGGAACTAGTCGCATCGTCGATGAACCACTGAATCGAGATGGCACGATTGGGGCCACATCGCCCCCGATTTTGATTTCTCTCTTTGTGCCCCAAAGACAGTGGGGTCCAAAAAGCGGAGGTGTGATGTGTCCACCTCTACGGAGTACTGTGAGTACGCTGCAGTAGGTGCTTGTAAGTGGTATGTTTATGGATACCTTGCTACAGTTGTGCCTCGGTGGGCGCGGCACTAACGAGTCAGTCACTGCTAACGCAGTACAGTAAATGCAGAAATCTCGCATTTAGTATTGCTGCCCCTGCTCGTGGAAGTGTCCTAGTACAAGCTACTCTGCGTAATCCTCATGCGGCTAAAAGCATATACACTCGACGGTCTCCGACGCAGATTTCCCAAAGGCGTGAGAGCAGAGACTCGGCTCCGAGGAGCGGAGCTCGGTCCAGAGAGCAGGGGCCACAAGCCAGTCCTTGTGGCTGCATTTTAGAGGATCGTAATGCTTGGGTAAGACACGCCTCTTCCGTGGACCCAGACGAGATCGCAAGATGGACAGCTGCAAAGCCGGCGCCTGGCTTTTGCGGCTTTTGCGGCTTTTCCTTCCGGTGTCGAACTATTGCGGAATTACCGGGGTTCTCAGAAGCGTTACATGCATACATACACCGTCAGGTGTTCGCCAATGCAGGACACCCCAGTACGCAAGTTACCGGGATCTTCGGGCTATCTAAACTCAAACAAAAACATCACGGTTAATACCTAAATTCCCAAAATAAGCGTTGTAGCATTCCAAATACTCTGCATACACGCAGCTTAAGGGTGTCTTGTCACACATACCAGACCTGACAGCTCGGCGTAGTTCGGGGGATCGACTCTGATCCAAGGTTCGCCAGGAATTGCCTGAGCCTCAAAGCCCGATCCATGGTTGAGGGGGGGGGGGAAGAGCAATTTGAAATCCTCGCGTATATATGAATTACTCCGTAGTGTACCAGTCACTTATTGGAGTAACAGGCGCGAAATCGGATTTACCGTCGACTGTGGGTTGTTGTCTGGTTCGTTGTGGGGAGGCTGTCCCGCCCCTCGCGGGCTTCCCATTGCAAGTAACGGCCCTGCCCGCAAAACTGTGGGCTTCCTGATCAGTGCGCAATGTTGCGCAGTGACTGCGCGTCTCCCGCCCAGGGTCCAGTCTAAGAGGAGAGGTCTTGTGGAGATGAGCGAACGAGTCATCTTTAGACGGGAACATTCCGTTCCAGATTTGGGATGTTGGATGATTTTCAGTCTTAGTTTAGATCTTCGTCCGATATTGGCCCCCAAATCCACAGGTCCATAGCTAATCTTCATACCCGTAGCCCGTAGTCAGTCCAGAGCTAGCAACGAACTAACTAAATACCGACATCTCCGATCAATGTAGTTTTTTGCTTGCGTGCTTGTGATAAGCGTCTATCGCTAACGCTTAGCTGCTAGCGTCGTTGATGACCGTATGGAGTACAAAAGAATTTTTATTTTATTTTATTTTGTTTTATTTTTTAAGATGAGATTTGAAATCAAACCTCGCATAGGATAGATTTGGTGTATACTGACATCAAGGAATTAAAGGCAGGGGTAAAATAGAAATATTCACAAAATAGAATGACGATTTCGACACATCTCACCGATCTGCGCGGCTCAGACAAAGAGGCCAAAAACAGGAAAGCAAAAGCAAAAAGCAAAAGCAAGAAAAACGTAAAACGGAAAAGGATATAAGCGATGACAGTGATTGGTCGATGAGAAAGAAATTTTGGAATTAAGAACCAATCTACACAACGTTCTCTGAAAATTAAAAACTCAAAATTGTCATCTTTTGGTTGGCCGTTAGATTGATGCCAATATGCACGGCATGACTCGCGGAACAGGCAATTCCAATAATGCCAAATAATTCATTTCACCTGTATTCTATTCGAGTCGGTGAATGTTGAAAGCGGCATACGGAGTGCAGAACACCGTGAGACTTTCCAAAGTAGATGGAATGGGAGTCTATATCAATCGACTGAAGTCGATATTTGAAGACACGTGATTGAACTCGCCTGCGGCTACGCGACTGACGAACGCCAGGAATATCCTGATTGGGTTGGAGCGTCAAAGAAAATCGAGCCAAGAGGAGTCTGGGCTGGAATAGTGATCTGATCTGCACGGAACCGGGGGCTTCAGGGACTAGGATAATGACCGGTGAGGAGATGATTGCCAAGGGGTTTCGGAAGCAACGGGCCATACAGCGCGGGAAAGTGACGCCCTAGTTGAACATGGGTTTGGCGCTTGCGCAAGTTGACTGCGCCGCACGAAGATACGATTCCTGTGTTGGTCACTGCTCTTCTTGGTATTTTTGGTGCCGTATTCTCTTGTTTTCTTTTTTCTTGATAGTTGATTTTGTTTGGATCTATTTCCAATGTCTTTCTTCTTCTTTTCTTTTCTTTCCCCCCCGAGTAACAGAATCTGCCCTGACTCTACAAGGCAGGGCTGATATCATGATATCATAGACAGCTGGACGCAGAACGCATCTGATGCCCAATGCTCGTAAAGTAGATTTGATACCTAAATTACCCAGTGAAGAAAATCCGAGCAAAACCGTTGGCAGCTGCAGATGACCGACGATCTACCTGGTCAAGGCGCAGATCGAGGGAAAATGGCGCATAGGGGGGAAATTGGTATCACGCGAGTAGAACCGCTATCGTAGGCCTACGCTAGATATGAAAAGTGGGTACAGCTCGGCTGTATCATGGAGATTTTCAACATGCAACTTGGCTACGGGAATCCCCTCCTTCTGTGCACCGGCTGCTGCCGACTAACGACCAACGCTAGAGCTTGCTATTGGATCACCCCGCGTGGGCTGGAGCCGGATGGGAAATTGAGGCCATCCATGGTTCGATGGATCTCGGAGGCGACGAGCTCGGAAAGATGCTTGGATATCTCGGAGTATCGAGCCGCACAGTTGAGAGCAGGGAAGCTGTTTCGCATCTCTTACCTCATACTTGTAATGCGACCTGAGATGCAGCGACAAATGCGTTGGCATGTCCTTTCTGCATCTGAGGCCAAATTGAGCCTGCATTAGCTCCTGGCGCTCATTCGTCCCGAAGTTCCAGGGCCATGGCGTACGTCGCAACAGATGACTTTTGCGTCTACCAATAGACGCCGCGCGTTTGTGTTGGTTTTTTAGCGTCTTCTCAAGATTTTTTCTTCTTCTTCATGCCCACACTGTAACACTCTAAGGAAACGGTGAGGAAATTTTTTTAATCAAAAAATAATAATACACAACGTCTGACTGTGTCTAGGCGGTTTATCCACTTCACATGAAGAACGGGTAGCGTAGTGCAAATGAAACATTCCATACTAAAACAGAAAATGCACGCGAGTTTTCTTCAATTGCTTTCCTCCGCTTTATTGGCTCACATGCTTATGCTGCCGTCTCATTTGAGGACCTATCGTCTAGCCGCTCATGCAATGGCAGGGCTGCAGATGTCCTGTATAGGCATGAAGTAGGGCAACAAAATTCTGATTTTATCTCTTGTATCCTGCTTGTAATCGAAGATTTGGAATATCTCGCTCAACTTGACAATGAAGATTGAGGCATGCTCCTGTACCCCCTACTTCTATTCTCCTACGTTCTTTGTTCGAATGCCATCTACTCGACACTTCTCCAGGGCTCCCCAGGGCTTTAGATCGGAATTTGTCATAAACTTTGTCCGCGCTAAGGACCGTAAAAGGTTAAAGGTAAAAAAAAGGTCGGTAATTTTCAATACCCCGTGGCCCCCATTTTTTCTCGTAAATGCATACGGATTACCTACGGGAATGATCGGCCGAATTGTGTCATCTTGAAGCTCCAAAATTTGCCGCGAATGTTAAGACAAAGAGATCGTCCCAAACCAGGTCAACATCTACTTGACTCGGAGTAGGCCGTTACAGATCGCCACTTAATATCAATTTAGTCGGTGGCAAATCGAACTTTCTGGGAATATAATAAAATAAATGCGAACAATAGCACGTTAAGGATCCAGAACCATACGGAGTTTAATGCTGCTCTCCACTGGACGGCGCATCCTGCCTGGTTCACCGATATGCTAATAATAATAATAATAAAATATGTCTCTGGGGGTGGAACCTCAGAAAAACCCCCCATCGGACTACCCCCCCTGTTACCTCCAACGAGCCTTGTCATGTATCCGCGGTACACAACTATACAGGGGGCCAAAGGAGCAGGCAAATCGGTCCAGTGCACCCAACGGATTGACCTGGGAACTATTTTTTAATGATTTAATTCCAATCCAATTTTCTCATTTAAGACCCAGTGCTCCAGGTGATCTTCCTTTTCTTCTAGAGTTTTTAAGATCTATAAACCTTGCCCGTTACCCTCTATACTTCGTCCTCTTACCTTCCGTACTCCGTGCCTCCCTTACTTCTACGCATGTTATATCAGATCCATTGATCTGGTATACTTCCTCTTCACACCGAACGAACTAGATCACCTGGGTATAATACTTTCAACCCCGGATTCGCCGTTCTACTATAAATATTACAACGACACTTGCTGTCCGGAATGGAACACCAAGAATCATACGAAAAGCTTCCCTCACGACAAAGCAAAATGAAGATCGACGCTCTGCTCAACCCGGGTGATGGAGATTCGGGATCCCCGCCGCCTCAGCGTGCCTCACTCTCCCACCGTCACAGCTACCATCAGCCCTCACCAAGCTTCCCTCCAAGCCCCAATTACTGGTACAACCAGGGCTATCACGACAACTCTGATGCACTGTCTGCCAAACAAGAATACCCGGGTCACTACCCCCAGCAGCAGCAAGTCTTCGTCAGCTACCACCACACCAATCAACCGCGAGGCAGCACAAGCACAAACAACAGTTCGCACTCTGCCCCCTCTTCGCCTGACCCTTACCATTCCCGTGAACGTTACTCCAGCGTCTCCAGCAGTTCCTCGACAAACGGCGACCGCCGCCGTCCTCCTCGCCCCAAATACGAGGAGGAGGAGATGTACTTCATCTGGTACCACCGCGTCGACCTGGGTCAAGAATGGAAAGATGTTCGCGAGGCTTTCAATCGCCAGTTCACCAGCCGCCAGAGAAGCGGTTTCCAGGGCATCCAGTGCAAGTTCTACCGCTTCATCAAAGAGAAGAAGTGCCCGACTCTGCGTGAGCAGAGACGCTTGCGGATGGTCTGTTCCTTCGCGAGGGGGCTTCTGCTGCGCTCGTTGACGATGCTAATGGGGCGCCCAAGTTCGGCGTCAGGGAATATACCAATGTCTGGTACCCTTGGATGCGAAAGGGGGACTCGGACGCCTTGATGTCGCGGAGGTGATTAGGTGTCTACTGGATTTTCTTTCTTCTTCTTTTTTTCGTTGTTGAATTATCGTATGTCTTTGCGTGGGTCGGTCTTCGTCTTTTTGTTTAAAGATACCTCACTGGAGTTCTTTTCCTCAGTTCAGCGTGGGAGGTCTGTTGTCATTTTGTTCCGATCGTTATACCAGGCCTTGTCCGTCTCCAAAGAGGCTCCTGTCTTTTCTTCGCCTTGTCTGTCTAACCACCCTTTCTCTACATAAATTTGGAGCGATACGTCTACATTGTACAGCATGGAGCCATCTATGACCAATGTCAATGCTGTTTGAAAAAGTTGAGATCTAGATTTAGACGACTGGAATTTACGTGTAATCTGACACATCACATACGAGCATTAATCTCTGCAAGATCATTCTCTACATTCAATATACAATGTACAATGTACGCACCATGGCATCTGATGATTGCTCACCGCACAGAACTCACCACAGGAACAATTTTACCTACAGAGTCCTCTCAACCCCTTACCTTCATTCCTGACTCGCCATACCCCCCAATGCGTCCTTCGATGTAACAGCCTTGTGCAGTGTGCAGTCATCGCCATCATACCAGCCTCACCCAGCCCCATTTGGGAGGGGGAGGGGGTACCAACACAAATTGTCATCGAACTAGGGGTTGCACACAGCCATACCAATACGCAACCCTGGGGAATTAGTTGAAAGGATAGGCACGACGCAAATAGTCCCCCGCGAACCAGCTCACCTGCAGTGGAGCAGAGCCCCTCAAAAACCAACACTAGGACTGACGTCGCCCCGAAAAAAAGAACGTGTGCACAGCCGTGTTCGTCTCGCTATCCCAACAATTGCTCCATTAGCCGCCCCCGTGGCTCTTCAAGCCCTTTGTGCTGCTACGCGCCGGGGTCTGTCTCGGATAAGGCTAACCTTGGAAGCAAGGCAGAACAAGGCGTATGCCAGCTCACTCAAGGATCCTACAGCAGGGCGGCATTCGGTTCGCTGTCGCAGTCTCGTTTACATGCTGTTCAATTATCCCCCAACGGCCTTGAATCCCAGTCGCCAACGTACCGCTGCAACGGGTGGGCCTCGATAGTTCCCTTCGATTCACAACGTAGGTATTTGGTACGCGGTGCTGGGGCGGGTCACATTACAAGTGTTCGACGTAGCAAGCACTGCAGCCGCATCGACCAAGTCCCCTGTCTCTAATCTCGATTTGGAGATCGGGGTTTCTTCGCTGACACCCGATCATCCGCAGCATGATCTGCGTTATTAGTGCTTTGTACATGACATTTACGTCAAGTGAGGTATCGAGAGATACGAATGAAAGTAAAAACAAAGGGCCAAAAGATGAACGGATGATAGGGGCAGAAATGACATGTCGCGCGTCTAAGGCATTGGATCTGCAATACGAGTTTTCTTTTCTTTTTATGAGTTCTCCATTCGTCTCTACGGGGAACAAAGTACTAGTACGAAGTGCTACACATACCATGTCCTGGACGACGCAGTGTTACAGATCGACAGCGAGGGCCGAAACTATGAGGGGCCAATTTATTTTAGCGTGCTGTCGGGTTCGGGGAGGCAGCCGTGGGCTCCATAGTGGTCAGGGAATTCTGGTTTCTTTTTGACGGAGGGGTGATCCCGGGACTTGATCCCCGATCTCATGTCTTAGCCTCATCTTTTGGAGATTCGGGGAAGTGTTGATGTGGGGCATGCAAGTCCTCAGAACGGTGAAGAATTGATCGGCGAGGGTACGAATATGATGACATGTTATACGAGCAATTCATGGATACTCTGCAAGAAATCAGCATGAGACTCGATTCTCAGGGGCAAAATAGGTGAGTTATATGATCGGCTACATATTATGGTCGCACAGCGTAACATACATAGAGCATGCACTGCAATGCACGTTTCAACAAATGATCATAACTCATGTTTTTGATATAAAAAAGAATTTAAAAAAAACAAAACAAATCCCAAAATACCGGACAAATCCACCCTGGAACATCCCCGGCGCCATAGTTCGCACTAAGCTCGCCCGCCCCCACTCCGAAGTGCCCACGATCCCCCTTCCGGCTGTCGAATCGAGGCGCTAGTCTCGACTAGGCAGGAGGGGCCCTTTTTGGCACAGATATAGTTCGTAATAGCCCATGGTATTTCCACCAATCATCGCCGTGGATTACCCGTGTAAAATTCACCTGTGTCTGAGAGCACGAGTAAGATCGGATTGGTAACCTCACTGACGAAGTACTCGTATATGTGATACGAGGTTGTTAGGTACTGTTGCATCGCCACTACATTAATGATGCAGTACTACTGACACAGATGCGCCTGAAATTTTGGGCCAGCGTCCATGGTATGCCAATGTGAACATATTGTATTGAGCTATCTGTTGTAGGACCCGTGGACAACGTCCCCCAGAGGATGGATACCTATTGTAGATGCTGCGAAGATCCTGCGTCATGGGAAAGAAATTTGAGCTCTGTCTGAATCCCCTTGACCGGCTGAGAAAGAACGTGGAGTTGAGAATCAACTACTCGCGGATCGACTCGAATGCAGGGTTCGGCTCGTCGATGAAATGGTAGGTGGTCGCGCGAGCACAACTAGAGCACCGGTCAGTATCCATGCCACTCGCCACCCCGAATATCTGATAACTTACGGGTCCACTTCGAAGCGAGAGATGCAATCATAAGCTCCATCTTTGATACCCTGGTAAAACTTCCAGGCATCATGCAGATCGAAGAAAGTGATGGCGACATCAACGCCGGACTTGGAGAGAATCGTCAGCAATGGATCACACCCAAGAAGAGAATCAAGAAGAGAATCATTGGATTGTGAACTCACCTCACCCTGAGTGACCAGGATGCGTTCAAACTTCATGTCCTCCCATCCGTCCTGTGCAATGACACCCAGAACGGTAGCGCCGTCGCTATCCTTGAAGCCGAGAGCGAGGCCCTCCAGATAGACGACGCGAGAAGCACCCTCGGAAACTCGCTGCACCAGCTCGGCATTGTCACGAAGTCCCTCCTCGGGCAGGGTAACGGTGATGACAGCCTCCTTGCCATCAGCAGCCATGTACTTGATGCCGTCGGCATGTTTCTCATGATAGTCAACGCAAGCGGCCTCCTCAACAAACTGAACGACGACAGTGCCCTCCTCAGCCCAAGCAGTCTCGACAGCGCCCCCGTGGGTCAACAGAAGGATGCGCGAAATAGTGGCCCAGTCAGGCAGGTCACCAAAGATGACACGACGAACGGGACCGGCAGCAGCCGCCTTTGCCGCCTTCTGCTTGATCAGACGCAGCTTGCGGAATTGGGCCATGAAGTCATCGGGTTCAGCGATTCCCTGGGACCGAGAGCTCTTGGAGACGGAGACAGTCGACTCCCCGCCGCTTCCCACATCATGGGCTTCAGGACGGTCCTCAGGGTTGAACTCGGCCGCGGCCGCGGACAGACCAGATTGCTATTTATCGTTAGCGTGAGAAAAAGGATGGACTGCGTGGTGGAGATCTCAAGCAGAAAGAAGAATGAGGTATCAAAGCCAAAGCAGTCACCAATATTCTATGTGGATGAGGTGTGAGAGATGAAGCATACCTTGAATTTATCCATGATCGCGACGAAGACGAAAAGGGATACGGATGTTCGAAAACGGAAAATTGGAGCTCGGCGAGAGAGAGAGAAGAAACAAGAAGGGGAAGAAAAACAAGAGAAGATGTAGACGCGTGCGGGCTACGACCACGTTGGGAAGGAGCGAACGTTGCCCGGTACCTCTGCAGGCGTACCTGCCCCGACGGACATTCGAATGTCTCTTGAGCAGGATTTCCCATTGGAACATAGACAAAGATCTATACTCTGTCCCTATACTCTACGGTCAGATATACGATTGCCACTTGTCGAGTACATATGCATCGAATGCCCCAAGCCCTTTGATAATACACGATTGAATGCCAATGACCACTGATGAAGGGCTCACCACGCATACACAGGCTACAGTTAGACATCTGATTACCCAGGTGTGTACTCTACAGCAAATGCTGAGCCCAGAAAGAAAGAAAAAACCACCTGGAACAATCTATACTTTGAGTGATGCAAGTAGCATAGCATAGGGTGTATTCTCAATGGACCAGAAAAAGATAAAAAGTGTCAAAATACCAGCAAGGTCTGACTATGCTCATGTCTCCAGCGGTCATGTTGCCTACAATATGACTGTAACTTTGGAACCTTGGAACAAACAAGATTTCAACTCAAAAAATGTTGTGGCTATGACCACAGTGCCGGCTCACATTGTACATCCATTAACACGATCGCTGAACATTGAAAGAGAATCTCGCGCGGAGACTCAAAGACAACGGCATCCATGGATCTTCAAAGGGTATATGGTGATTGCAACGCACAGAGTGAAAACCTGGAAGGGCGTGGACACTTCGGTGAAATTGTGACCACTTGCTTCAAAGAGTCTATATAAAGCCCTGGGGATAGTGGTGATACAGAATGGATAAAATTACATGTGATTTACGATTGGTGAGCGAGTGCTATGACACAAGCTTTGCAGGGCAAACAAAGACAGATCACATTAGATGATGAGATTGGGTATCAGGTTCTAAATTCTAGAGATGCTATGAAGGAACAGGGATATTTTCAAAGCCTTTTTGCCCAGGCTTCCGATCTTCAACAATGACCTGAAGACCGCGGCGTCCACAATATCCATCGTTACCAGCAACCCGATCAACAAGCTGGAATGAGCCACCGCCATCGTGCTTGGCATCCGGGATCCAAACCGTCTCTTGAACGTTCTGACCGGGGACCTCCGCTCGACGTGGATTATACCAAGGCAAGCCAACGAGGTGGTTTGCCAAATTGTGGAGGAATGAGTACAGCCCCTCGAAGCGACGGGTGACACCCAGCCACGAAAGTGTGCGGTGGTTATAGGCCGTCCGCACAAAGGGATTCATGTAGATACCGGTGTCGGAGATATTGTCAGCGTCAGTCTGGGGAGCCTGGATATCCGCGTGGATAAGGCAGCACTCAGACGCTTCCCAGAAGAGATCATGGCCAGAGCGGAAGCGTGCCGGGTTGGGCGAGGTGGGCGGCGGCCCGGATTGGAAGTACTTCGCGTCGAAAGCAACCATTCCACCCCAGCAGCTGCGCACCCGGACAGCATCTTTGCCGGCCAGCACGTCACGGCGACTCTCACCTTTGCCGGAGGTGGTGAACCATGGGTAGAAGGGGAGGCCCATGCTATAGCCCTCAAGGTCGCGGGTTGCGTATGTATCGTAGAATTTGAAAGGATTGTCAAAGTCCACGGCGCACGCTGCGCGATATTGGGCGATTCCATCTTCGTTCGCATTTGTCGAGAAAAGGAGCTGAGCGGCATCGATAGGGTGGAAGAGGATGTCGTTCATGTAGAGGAGCTTATCGAATTTCATGTCCGGAAGGTCGGTCAGTGGTTGGAGCGCTTTGTTCCGCACCTGAGCCAGATATTCGATGCGCTTCACCCGGTTTGAGCCACCGGGAATCGTCACAGTTGGGAGAGTCTTTGGGTCCAGGTGTTTTTCCGACACGATAGACTTTTGACATGTCACTTTCTCCTCGAGCTCGCGGAGTGCGCGCTCTCCCTCATCGCCACTGTCATTCTCGTATATACTCAGGAATACATTGTCGTGTCCGAGCAGATCAATGAGGTCCACGAGCTGTTCTCCCCATTGGCCCCGAGCGAGCTCACCACCACTGTCATATAGACTTGCCGCAATGAACACCTTCTCGTTTCGCGGGTTTCCGCGCCCTGAATATGAACCCCCGAGAATGGATTCGCGGAGCGTGGTGTAGTGCGCCGGCGTGTGTGTATAGGAGGGGAAGAACATCGAAGTGAGCAGCGCGAGAACGAAGACGATGCCGACAACGACGTGAATGTAGCAACAGCGGCGGATGCAGAATCGACGGGTGCAGCTTGGCCGTGGGGTGCCTGCGAGGGCCGGTCTGGACCCGGTCTTCAACCGACTATATCTTGTGGATGCTGTTGAGAATAGTCGAGATAGCCAGGGCAGTCGATGTTTGCCAAATTTGGAGGTGGGAGGGAGTTGAGATTCAAAATCGGCCTCGTCGAGGTTGAATGTACCCTGCGAGTCGATCGACGATCGCGAGGCCATCTCCCATTCATCGGGATGGAGCAATCGGGCCGTCATGATGTGAAGAGAAGAGGGCAATGTGCCCCTTGTTTCAACTGCAAGATGATAAAGTGTTGGGAAGAGAAGCCGCAGCCATGGTTAAGGGGGTCTATAAATCCTGATGTTTGGTGATTTTACCCGTACCGTTTTCCCCATGGAGAGACTTACATCATCCAATCACGTGGCTCCAAAGTATATCGCCATCAGCTCAATGGATTTCGGCCTCAACGAAGGGTGTCAGGACTTGGAAAGTCAGTAAAAATTGATTTTATGAGGGAAATGGCAAGATAGAATATCACAGATCTATCTGAAATACCGTAATCTGGTGGGCTCAATTGTGTAATGTAGGCTTCCGACATCTGGATGGAAGCTCCGGTACATAGTGACGTAGCTTAAATCTGACAGGCTCAAGTACTTCTCGCCCCGATGATTTATGTCGCTTTGATTTCTCCTCTTTCCACTCCTCTCTCATCAAAACCAGAAGTCCAAATATTTGTGGTGCATTTTGAACATACATTGATTCCCGTGTAATTGCTTCCCCGCATCTCACCATGTCGCAATCGCCATTCAAATTCGCCAACTCGAATGCCCAAGTGCCAGGCGATGGCACCCCGCCCCCAGAGTTCGTCATCAATGCCCCAGCTTCGACAGACATCTGGGCCAAGCCCCCCTCCACGAACCGTTTCTCGGCTCCAATCCTGTACCAGTCGATGCCGCTGAAGTCATTCAAGCGGGCTCGGGTAGCGTTCAACGCTGGCTGGGAGAAGAACTATGACCAAGGAGGCTTGGTAATTGTCCTTAACGCCGCTGACGGTAGTCAAAAGTGGGTGAAAAGCGGCATTGAGCTCACCCATGGGCGACCCCACCTCAGCGCGGTCGCCAAAGACAACTGGGCTGATTGGAGTTTGCTTCCGGTCCCTTCAGGCGGGGGTGCAGCTACTCTTGAGATGGTCCGAGAGGAAGACAACAGTCTGTGGGTCTACTTGGTTGAGGGTGTGCAGAAGTCGCCTATTCGCGAGGTCACTTGGGTCTTTGATCAAGACGTGAAAGACATTTGGGTTGGTGTTTATGCTGCTCGACCTTCGAGTGAGGGTGGGGAACTGCCTGTCAACTTTGGCCATTTGATAATTGAGCAGGCTTGAGGCAGGTCAAATGTTCAGAGTCAGCTCCTTTGTCAGTTGGTAGATGCGGAGATGTTGGTGCAACCTTGCGATTGATACTTCTTATACAGCACATAAAAGGATAAAATATAGTGTCAGTTTACTAGTTACATGAAATTAACAAGTGCCAACCTTGAAACATTGAGTATCTAGAAATGCTGATGAATGTACTCACATAAAGAACAGTAGTTGCCAGACATCCTATGAACTGGTACTACCCACATTGGAATCTGCAGCATTCATCCATGGATCCGAGATCACCTGGACATTGAGGATCAATTCCAAGGTGTTATTCTCACAAGGTTGTGGATGTTTGTGCTAGGAGCTTATAATTAAAGATAGCAACCTTGGGGATTGCTGGTAATATGAAGGAAGGAAGTAGGTATGACAGCGGCTTGCGGCATATGACCCCACCTGATTTTACACTGTAGATCTGATGTTACATCTGCCAGAAATACACACAGAGAGTGTCGATCAGCCGGGACGCGGACAGTATTTGGTCACACCATGGCTTCATTTGATAGGCCTATCGTTACGGATGGTCAGCCGCAATGTGCTCAGGGCCACCAGGTGCATGAGTGCATGAATGCATGAGTGGAGCGATCAACGTTAATCTGGACATCTGCAGCTGTCAAACCTTGGGAACTATACATTCAGAGGCTAGATCACATTCTTTGGCACACATTTAGGAGAATTTCGGGTTCCATCTCGGGTGTTTCATATCCGACCTCCACATGTGGAATCACTAAGCAATCTAGTTTCATTTAGGAAGTCGCACCGGATGATATATGGAAGACCTTCCTGTTTCTATCTGATGTCAATTCTGTTCCATTGCACTTTGAATGGGGCCATGGGTGTTATGCTGCATTTGTACGCTTTCGTGGTAGTCAATCCCTGATCCTTATCTGATCCAAGCGTGTAACGAGAGGCGGGTGTATGCGCGCGCGGAGCCTATTTTGGATGCCGAGGTCACAGCACAGCAGTCGCGTGGTGGGATGCCATGACGCTGGTGGAGCAAAGTAATTTATGTTTGTACGCTTTGGGAGTGTTTGTCCACAGACAAAGAGGTTTTTTCGCTCATCATGGGAGGCGGGTCAAGTGATGATGACTGGGAATGTATGGTCCGCATACTTTGTGGGAATAGAATAGTCCGATCAAAAGAGTCAACCTGAATACTGTAATGTGGAGCGGGGCGCTCGGAAGGAGATGTTAATTCTCTTACATGCAGTGAGTCACTAGCGAAGTATTCTGCATTTGTAAATGCAATAAGCCAGCCAAATAAGACTAGGAACCCCCGGGCAATCAAACTTCCATCTTATCTGATGAGTACCAGAAAAAAGTGACTTGGCAGTACCAAGGAATGTGCCCCTACCAGCTGGTGGACTGAGGTATCTGACGGGTACCCCGATTGTCCGGCAAAGGTTCCGTGCCTGGGCGCCACCTGAACACTCCACCAGGATTTCATTTTCCTCTCTGACACAACCCTTTGGGATTTTTGAATCTCACGGCTGAAGACCATCATGAGCACTGTCTTGCCCACTAAATCCTGTGGTACATAACACAGGCTGAGATCAGAGATTCTCATCTCTCTGCCACAGACCCCATAAGCCCGCATAAGTGCGACCGACGATCGGGCTCCTCCATTTGCACAGAGACTTGCAGGGCCTAAACTCTTCATAGCCTTCCCCTTACAGTTGGGCGTCCCTCCGAAGCACGGCGGATCTACCCATCCGCCAATCTGCCCCATAGCTGCCTACCGGATCCTGATTCTTACATTGAATTAGCCCTTCATGGGTGGTTCTCCCCAGGCAAGCGCGCTTCGACATATTTATTCATCGCATCGCCCCATATTTCTGCTCGTTCCTTTCCTAATCGGTCTCCGATTCGTTCTCCCAGTCTCGTGTTTTCTTTTTCTTTTCTCCTACTAGGCCCTGACTGGTTCAGGCTTCCCCTAGCTGAATCCCGCCTACGTGTGTGCTTAGTAGAGGGTTGCCATCCCTTTTATGTGATACGCCCGCTGCTAAGGTTGAATGTTGCATGAACTCTTTTTTTTCTCTCTCTTTGGAACATTCCCCGACTGTCGCTTAGTCGTCGCTTCTAAGACCCGCGGACCGACCCTTGTGTATATGCTCTCTTTCCTAACTTATACCGCTTCTCTTCTTTACATGGACCACTGTTGATCAACACCATTCCCGCTGAGGCTGAATCCTGTGGTGCAACCCCGAGATGCCAATCATTGATCCACGCTCCGGACCGTCCTACGGCACTATGGAACAAGATACGGATGTCGAACGTGAGCAACTCTTGCGAGATGATTGTGAGGAGGAGGGCCAGCCGAGTGGTATATCTACACCAGATGAAATGCAGGAAGGTGTTCAAAAGATTGAAGCCATCAATTTGACCTGGACACACAAGTCCTTGATTGTGGCCTACGTCAGGTTCGTGTGGCTTGCAGTCCCGTGTTGCTACTTAGACCCCCCTGCTGACTTGGCGCCAAAGCATATTCCTCATGGCCTTCTGCACCTCATTGGAGGGTCAGACTGTCATGTCACTGTCGGCATATGCGACGAGTGCATTCAGTAAACATTCTTTGATCTCGACCGTCCTCGTTATCCAGAATGTGGTCAACGGTAAGAGCCCAACTGCCCCACCCCCCACTTCGGGCAAGTATGAGCTTCTACTAACATCGATCTAGCCGTCATCAAGCCTCCTATGGCTAAGATCGCCGATGTGTTCGGTCGCTTCGAGGCCTTCTGCGTGAGTATACTGATATACATGCTGGGATACATTCAGATGGCCGGCTCCACCAACGTTCAGACCTATGCCTCCGCGCAGATTTTCTACTCGGCTGGTTCAACAGGCTTGCAGATTCTCCAGCAAGTTTTCATTGCCGACAGCAGTGACCTGTTGAACCGTGCATTCCTTGCGCTGCTTCCCGAATTCCCGTTCCTGGTCACGGTCTGGATCGGACCGACCATCGCTGGCGCAATCCTGCGCACCACTTCATGGCGATGGGGCTATGGTATGTGGGCTGTGATTCTTCCTGCATCGTTCTTGCCATTGGCTCTCACTCTGCTGTTCAATCAACGCAAGGCCCAAAGATTGAATCTGATCAAGAAGCGATCTCGACGGAACACCAGCTTTCTTAGCATCCTACGACGTACTTGGTATGACCTTGACGTCGGCGGTCTGGCCCTTCTCTCCGCGGCTGTGACTTTGATCCTGGTGCCGTTGACACTTGCAGCCACCGCAAAGAACGGTTGGAAGAACACGAACATTCTGGTCATGATCGTCCTTGGTGTCGTCTGTCTTGGTCTATTGCCGTTCTGGGAATCTTCCAAGAAATTGGCGCCCAAGCCACTCCTATCTCTCCATTTGCTCAAGCAGAAAACTGCCCTTGCAGGATGCGCATTGGCCTTCTGGTACTTCAGTGAGTACATGCTTCTTCATCACCCCCCTCCCCCCGTCAAAACTTCTGCCTAACCTTCGTCACAGTGGCCTTTTACTTCTCTGTTCAGCCTTACCTGTACTCCTACCTCCAAGTTGTACAGGGCTACGACGTCGCCACGGCCGGGCGCGTTACCCAAACCTTCGCCTTCACATCTACCATCGCCGCATTCAGCGTGTCTATTCTCATTAAATACACTCGGCGATACCGTATCTACGTGACTATCGGATGTGTCGTCTACATGACCGGTCTGGCACTGATGCTCACGTACCGCAGAGAAGGAGCCTCACACTTCCAAGTTCTGGGCACACAGGTCATTATCGGCATTGGTGGTGGCTTGGTCAATGTGCCCGTTCAACTGGGCGTTCAAGCATCGGCCAGTCACCAGGAAGTTGCCGCTGCAACCGCGATGTTCCTGACTTCAATGGAGATGGGAGGTGCGGTTGGCGCCGCCATCTCGGGAGCCGTCTGGTCTTCGGCTATCCCACACAAGCTTCTGCAGTACCTCCCCGAGGAAACCAAGGGTCAAGCTGGCGACATCTTCGGCAAGCTGACCACCGCCTTATCTTACCCGATGGGATCCCCGACTCGTATCGCTATCAACCGCGCCTACCAAGAGACCATGAACCGGCTGTTGACCCTGGCCGTTATCGCTACTCTTCCCCTTATCCCCCTCAGTTTGCTCATGGTGAACTACAAACTGGACAAGGTGGGTTTCGAATGATGTTCCGCGCAGTTGATCTTCGCTAACACTTTTCTAGATGGGTTACGGTAACTCCGAGCCACGCGGTGAACCAATTCCAGTCGAGCAAGAGCGAGAATCCGAGGACGGACACTCCAAGCGAACTTAAAACCATGCACCTCGATGTGCAGTGCAATCTGCACGACCCTTACGATCTCACGAACCCAAGCCATTTTTGGCGTCTTATCCTTTCGTCTTAAATACTGCAGCATCTTGATTCATACCAACAAGCGTTACTTTCATCCTGATCTCTCCTTATACACTACTTACAGTACAGCCTCGGTACACGTTGGAGCTGATCAATGCTTCAGCTCGTCATTGCATCCGGCGTTAATCTTCCCACGGTGTGTTCTTTGGCGATATAGAGGTATCACTTGAGACTGTAAACATCAATACCCAAATACAACCAAATACCCAAGTTAATTCCCAGGCTCCGCCTGCTTGTAAGTCCAACCTCAAGGCCCGACTAGTATTCCAATACGGCCGGCTTGCCGCTCTCAGACGGAGACACCAATCTCCGTGATTCCCGGTGGGTCTGATCCATTTGCAACGTCAGAATAGGGCTGGTTTTCCCCTGACGCGTTAGGCGTTAGGCGTACGGGAGAAGTACTCATGCGCAGGTACTATGCCAACGGGTGCCCGACAGCCTGATATTCCAAGTCAGCGGTTCCCAAGGTCCCAAACCCAGTCCGGCTTCGAACCTCACGGCTTGGAACATACCGTTCCTCCCGACCAAACGGGTTGAGATTGTGATCTCCTGCATTGGCATTCAATCTGTCCCAGGTCTAGATCCTCTCCCCCCTCCCCCCCTTTTTT